>JALIZH010015521.1:0-205144 GCA_030522465.1 Rhipicephalus appendiculatus
GGGCACGAGTCTACATGAAACCTTGGGTTTTAAGGACAACAATGGAAAGTTGAACACGTCCGCGATAGAAATAAGTAAGAGACGGTTAGAGTACTGGTGGCATAAAAGTAGTGATAAAGGACAAAAATAAATAATGGGTAAAATAAGGTCATTCTGCCTTGAGGCAGAGAGATGGACCGTGAATTTATATTTTTTTGGTATAATAACATCGAATTAATCAATGTAGCTAAGGCATTAGGCCAACATAAAAAAGAAAGTTTTCTTTCCCTATTTTTTTCGAGCCTGGTGGCAGACATGTCACCGCCCCGTTATAAAGGGGACGCTCATAGCATCCATCCATCCATCCATCCATCCATCCATCCATCCATCCATCACCTATTGCATTCTCTCTTCTCTCGTCCCGACGTGAAAGCGCTGGAAGCTAAGCAGGGAGCACTGGCACGGCGAAAAAATACGTCACGCGCGCCTTGTGACCTTGAGCACTTTTTCTCTTTTTTTTTCTTCAAATGCGCGGCTTTTCGGTGCGATCGCGCTCGCACGCGTGGACAAGTCACGGCCTCCCGCGGCGGCCCCAGTAACGACCGAGCGCGCCATGCTCAAAACAGCCAATGGTTGATACTTCGCCTGTGGCCTACTGATTTTTCAGCTTGTAGCGTCATTTGTCGAGAGAAGAGAAAGCAATTTCTACCTGAATGTGAGAATATTATTGTAAATTCCAGGCCGCGTGCTGCGCTATAATATTTCTCTCGCGTGTTCTCGGGAGCCTCGACTACCGATGGGCAGCGTTTCCTGACCATGCTCAAAAAGTGTTGCAAGGCTGCTTAAAGAACACCAGATGGTCAAAATTTCCGGAGCCCTCCACTACGGCGTCACTCATGATGATATCGTGGTTTTGGGACCTAAAACCCACACATTATTATTATTGCACGGTCAACCTCCAGCCAACGACACAGATATCGCTGGCTTGACGGTCATTTCTCACCACCCCGCCTTGCTCGCGGAAATCAAGTTATTCGTACGCGGATAAATTGCCAGCGAGGTCTCTCCGCCGGCCTTTGCTCCGCCGCAACATGCTGAACAGCCATCAACTACACTTCTACCTCCCTCCACCAAGCGATTCCTCAGGAAATCGCGTAGGTCATTCCACAGTACTGCGCCACTGATCTATGCGCAATTTGTAGCCAGGCCGCCCCTAGCGATCTCTGTGGCTGGCCGGCTTCGTCACGTGGAAGCCTTTGCCAGACCTCAGGCCTTCGAAGCGGGACTTTAAAAATACGAGAAAGCGCTCATACTCTCCGCTCCCGCTTACAAGATGTCGTCTGGGCACCACTGCGCCGTCTTTAGATGCGAAAACAAGCAGCACAAGAGGAAGATATTATTCAGCATTGTCTTAGAAGATCGCAACACGACGCGGGAATCGTGCCGGCGTGGTGTTTTCAGGTTGCACAGAATTCCATCCGCAACGAAAAACGTCGAGCTCCGCCGCAATTGCAATCATCAGGAAAAAACTATGAGCCCAGTAAAAGTGTACAAGTACACTTACTGTTAACGCGACAGCGTTAAAGAGCTCGTTTCGCAGAAATTCCGGCGTCGGCGTCGTTGGTTGTGAGCGAAAAATCATCTTGTCTGTGACGGAAAAATCGAGAAAGATACAAATAAAATAAATGATAAAAATTTTCGGGTCCGACTGAGGATCGAACCCGGGTCGTCTGCGTGGCAAGCAGGTGTTCTACCACACAGCCATGCCTCTGCTGGGGAATACTGTGAAAATAACTTCCTCTGCTTGGAAATGCAGTGAAAATAACTTTCATGCTTCGCAAACGCAAGCGTCCTTTATATAGGCGTCGCAATATAACATGTAATATCCCAAGAAACGTGAACAGCGGAAGGCTTGGCTTTCGACTCAGTTGAACTGCGACATGCCTTGACTGTCGCTAAGCGAATCTGTTCTTTCAGACGGCGTCACCTTAGCACAATAAGATGTTGCTCTGGCTGGCACTTTCGCACCGCGTGCACCTCGTGTGTGTGTTCCGACTGCCAGGCGTGACTGGCAAATGATAAACATATGCGGTGCATGAGCGCAAGCCGGAGCGGGATTCTATCGCTACGGTGACACCAGCTGAAAGCACAAGTTTTGCCTAGCGACAGTCAAGGCATGTCGCAGTTCGACCGAGTCGAAAGCCACGCTTTCAGCTGATCACGTTTTTTTGCATCGCGATAGTACGTACCTGATGAAGTTGCTTCCGCAGTCTGCAATGCACGTGCTGTAGACATTCCAGACAGTCGAAGAAGGTCTTCTGGACGTTTCACAAGAAAACAGCACAAATTTCCAGACGAGGAAAAGCGCGAAACATGCTTACAGCCGTACTCGGGTTGGGAAGTTCCGCGTTTCAACTGCGGAGCGTCTCCTAGCCTCGCAGTTCAAGGTGTTTCTTCGCCGCGCATGCGACAGATGGCGCGACATGCTGCCTAAATATGGCGGCACACACTAAACTCGCTGTGCTCTGGTGTATAGCGGGAATCGGACCGTCACCACTCGCTTAGCAGCACAACACTACATTTGCTGCAGGTTTCAACAACAGTCATTCATTGATATCCAGGCAACGTGAAATGAGAAGCCACCTCAATAAAAGATCTGGGTGCTGATTTCAGCAACGCAGATCGCCGATGAACCCATGATCCAGTGGGCATGAGTTATTAGATAACGGTGCTTACATAAACGCTTGTGACCGGCGCATTTTGGAGGGCGCCATTTCTTTGCCCCCGTTGTCACTGGTATTTTCGAGTACAGAGGTCAACAAACTTGCTTAGAGTACATGCTGCAACTCATTTAAGCATGCTCATGCGTCATGTATACCTATACCAAGAATAGTCCACGCCTGAGCATTCATCCTAATCAGCCATGCATACTAACAATTTGGTCCCTGATCATTTGGGCTCTTTAAAACCAAATGTCACAGGCAAGCGTCGCCCTGGCTGGGCGGAGCGTGCTGTCCCAGTGTTCTGTGCAAGTGTGTAGATGTCTGTACGACACTGAACGCTGTGAGTTCTCGCAGATTTGCCTAAATATGGTGGTTTGCAGATGTGAATGTGCAGTTTGTCGCTGCCATTCGTTTCTACGGATTTTGACGATACAGTTCGAAGAGAAAAAGAAATGGTAGAGAGGAAAGGCAGGGAGGTTAACCAGTCCAGGATGACCGGTTTGCTACCCTACACGTGGGAAAGGGATGGGGGAAATTGAAAGAGGGAGAGGAAAGAGTGGAAGGAGAAAGAAAGATAGCACTTAACAGAACACACACAAAAAAAAACACGCAGCCGGTCACAATCCATCACTCTGGCGTGGTACACGACATCACTGTCACAGTCGTTTGTCCAAGTCCGTTTTTCTCAGAAACCGCAGTAGTTTCTTGGTCGCCTTCAGCTGCGATGTCCTCTGTCGACGACATGAAAGAATAGATTGAAGAGATATTTGTCCATTGTCCAGGTGCGCTACAACGGACGCCAGTGATTGTCTCTGAACATTATAGACCGGACAGTCACACAGGATGTGGCGTAATGTCTCCTCGCAACAATAGGCATCGCAGAGAGCGTTGTCGGCCATTCCAATGCGGAAAAAATAAGACTTCGTAAATGCCACTGATAACCATAAACGATAAAGCAATGTGGCCTCTCTTCGGAGAGCAGCTAATTCCGCAGCTGTCGACGTCGTATGGTCGTCAGTCCTAAAGCTGATGGTAATAACTTTTGCTGGGACAAGCATTGCACCGGACGAAAACTGGAGGTTTGTGGATCCATCAGTATATATATGTACAGTTCCTGCATACCTCTCGTGCAAAAGAAGCAGAGACAGTTGCTTCAGCACAGGCGACGACAGCTCAGATTTTTTCCGGATTCCTGGCACACTGAGGTGCACTGTGGGTGGAATAAGACACCAGGGTGGCATCGATTGGTTTAGATTCAGTGGTGAAGCCCGAGGGAAGTTTGTCGTTGTACTTGACAGTAGATTTAGAGAACGATGCTTGGCGCCTGTCTGAGGGCAGTGTGGCAAGGTGATGACAAGGAGCACGTGCAAAATTTCTGACGTGTGTTCTCAGGACTTCTACCGTAATGTGAGCTTGCATTGGATGGTCACGAGCAATTGCAATAGTTGCCTCTGTTGACGTACATCTGGGCAAACCGAGGCACACTCTGAGCGCTTGCGCTTGTACTGCTTGCAGAACCTTAATGTTTGTTTTGCATGTATTGCTCAGCACAGGCAGGTTGTATCTCAGAAAACCGAGAAACAGCGCTCTGTAGAGTTCCACCATTCCGTCTGCTGATATCCCCCCACGTCTTTCCTGCCAAGAACTTGAACAGCTGGGAACATTGCTGTCAGGCGCTGCTTCATATAGGTCACGTGCGGGCTCCAGCAGAGGTCTCTGTCAATGATTACGCCAAGAAACCTCTGAGTTCTGGCGTAACAAATGGGCCGCCCGTTGATTGAGATGGTATAAGGCGTCATTGGTTTGCGAGTGAAGGCCACTAGTGCACATGTTTCTGGTGACATGCTGAGACCTTGTTTAACCCTTTGAGACGCTATGTACCCAATTGTGTACATGACTTGTTTTTGCTCCTTGTATTAGCTAGGGGCTAAGAGAGAGCAAGATACATTGAGCTTCGGATAGATTGAACCTCTTGCATAATAATTTGTCTTCGTTTAACTTCATTTCGCAGCGTACTGTTGCGTATGATCACATTGCTGAAGACACTACTCCGTTCGACAGCGAGTCCTCCGGTGAGCCGCGTCCTGCGAGCGATGTTAAAAGTATACCTTTTCTTTGCTCTAAATGGACATAACGAAAAACGAATTTGTATTATGTTTCTAGCCCGAGATTTCGTTCTATTTATGCCAAAATAGAGCAGGAATGACTTCAGGAAAAACAGATATTTAATTACAACTTAATTAGAATAAGTTACTATAACACACATAAATGAACATATTATGACATTATTTTTGTTGCAATAGTATATAGAGTGCCTTGAAATAACGTTGTATTGTTCTGACCCATTTACAGACAGTTCTTCATAGGTGGCGTCTGAAAGGGTTAAGCAAGTAGCTCGCAGTCAAAGTTGCTGCTCTTTGAAGGCGCGCACGTATCTGAGGACGTGTGACTGCCGAAGCCCAGACGCAGATGTCGTCTGCGTATATTGAAATCTTGATGGTAGTTCGAAAAGATCAAAAGAATGTACGCTGTCTTCAAAATACAGAGAGTTAAAAAACATAAATTGAGAACAAGCTGTCAAAGGCCATCACCTTGCATGACTTAAATCCAGTGATCCGTATGATAAAAACGCTATATTTCCGCACTACCGCAGTATTTGTTTTAAAACCCACCATTGCTTATATGGTCTGTGTTAGTACGCAGGTCCCACAGACTGTGAGCGGGAAGTCATCATAATCTTCTTGAATCTTCGAGGTTCGAGGGTCGAGGTTCGAAGTTGGTATTTGCGTAAAATTAATGATGCTGTCATTTCTTGCCGCGATGGATCATAAAGTAGGGTTTAGCATCGTTGCGATGCATCCGAAGCTGCGGTGTCTTTTCGAAGCATTGTGATGTCAATCATAGACCCACCTCGATTTATCAGACGGCGGGAATCAATGGGCCTAGCAACAGAGTAGAGTGAACGGGACCAATCAAATTCTTCATTGCAAAATCACGGTTTATGTTCACCATCAGAAACGGAAGACCTCCGGCGAGCGGTCAGCACTGGCGACGCCACTGAAGTCGGAGCAGCAAGCGTGCTGAAAAAGGAAGACTCAGGCTCCCAACATCTTCAAGTCTCGTGAATATCGGTTAAGCAGTAGAACAACAATCGGGAGTGAAATTAAGAGTGTAAGTTTCTTATTTTCTAATATCTTTGTCTACGCCATCTGCGGGACTCTCACCATCAGTATATAGGATTGCATTTTTTGTTATGCATGTAATATTATTTCCTTAGCGAAGTGTTTCTCGTCGCATTGTGCATTTCACCGATGTGTCACAACTTAGCCCTTTCATCTGTAAAACCCGCATTTGCAGTTTTTTTTTTTTTGTCTTCCAATTTTGGAGGTTCGTGAGTTCAGTAGGCTTGGTTGCCTGCCCCTCCAGAATGTTTAGAACTCTTACCACGGCTTTGTTCATCTTCGTATCGGTCTAATCGAAGTTGGCACGGCTTTTAAATGAGAAATATTTCTGGGCGAAACAAAGACACTTTGACCATGTTTAGCAATTTATATGTCTATTTATCTAGCCGACCACGTCTAAGCGCTCTTATGGCCGTCTCCTTAACTTCGTATGTACCGAAAACCGCCTTGGAGGACATAAGTAATGAAGAACGCGGTTCACAGGTCAACACATAAATAATGTTAATTGCCGGCCACGTACGCCATGAAAACCCATCCACCACTCACGAGTTGCACATACCCACATAACACGGTCCGTGGAATATGGGTAAGAACCACGCGTGCTTCACAGTATATGAACTCAGAAGAACCAGAGCTGAATTCGGCAATGCTAACGCGATAGCGCTAAGGAGCTCATGCTACAGAAAATATGGTGCCTGCGTTGATGGTGTTTGCGATTAAACAAAAAATTCTGATTGAAGGAAAGAAAAAAAATAAGGTAGTTTCGCACTAGTGGTACCAAGCCTGAAAGGGACTCTGAAACGGTTTTGATGATTTTCTGTACAAACACACTGGGCCGGCAGACAAGTACTAAGAGTCATTTACAGACTGATTTAAGCTTTTTGCGTAAACAGTGTAATTTATTTAAACGCTTGAAAGTTGCGAATCGCGGCGGATCACTGCGGTTCAGCCAAACGCCTTTTCAACCGCTCATTCACAGTACGACATGCAGTGGGCGCACGACGTCACCCTGGCCGCTGGTCTGATTGACTGCGGTGTGTGCGTAGGAACGATCAGCTGGTAGGCTGGCGGCCCCTGTAGGAGCAGATATCAACCACTCCTCGATGTCTCCGATGCCAGACGGCGTGTGGCCTGCCGGGCGCACTGAGTTATGGTGTCCGAGACTACGCGCAGCCTGTCGGCGTGCAGTCTCGAAGGTCAGGACTGGGCGAAGGTCAAATAGTCGAGTGTGCTCACGAGAGCTCTGCGATCACCAGCGATGCCAGCGTGTCTCATGAGTTGGCGAGGCAAGGCAGGGGTGAGAAGGAGGGTCTGATGTAATTGTCCGTAGCCGCCTTGGTACACGGCGTGTTCCTATATTTGTGGTACCAATGGTTTGGTGATGCTCTAGCGTAAACGCTGGCAAAACTTCAAAAAATCGTCTCAGGGTCCCTTGAAGGAAGTTCGGAGCTGGGTAGCCTACTTTGTTTCTCTTCGGCTTTCTACGCATCTTCTCTCTTTCTTCTTGTATTTTACGGTTTGTCTGTATTTTTATCTATTTTATTTCTATTTCTTTCTATTTTTCTTCCCATATTCCCCTTTCTTTGCCTCCCTTTCTGTTTCTCGCTTCCTTCCTCTTTTTTTTTTCTACTTATATACGTGGTGTTGCCTGCGTTACGCTAAGCGACAACAGAATACGACAGCAAATGACAGCCCGGGCCCCTAAAGTGCTCCTCAACTAATATTACCATCAAGGCACTCGAAGAACAACAGCAAGAAGATTTTTCTTAAGCGTCAGCGCGCGCTCAATATGCTACAGATGGCTATGCTATACGTGGTTTTGCCTGCATTACGCCAAGCGACGACGTCAGCATAGGACAGCATACGACAGCCTGGACCCCTGAAGTGCTCTGCCCTTCAAATAATAGTTCGAGCCGGATTCGAACCCAGACATTCTGTGTACCAGTCAAGTATTAGTGCTGTAAAAAAAAAAGCGTACCGTTCGAAAAATCAAAACCTGTAACTTTTCTCTGGACATATTTGTCAAGCCTCATTTCTCAATAGTGTCGTTTTTCTTCTTAATTTTAATTTTTTCTGGTGGTCAGTTAGCTCAACAAGTTTCACTAAACACTGATGGGCCACCTAGTACTGCGTACGCTGTGTTTTACCGAAAATAACGACCCATGACTGCGGAAGAATGCCATAATACTGGGTCCCCGAGCGTCGTTTCTTTGCGCTAAAGATCAACATATGCAGTCATAGCGTCATTTCATGTCCCATAACATGCCTGAGACATACCTTTTTCCACAATCGTCACTTCAACTGTCCATCAAGTGTCTGTGGATTCCTGCGTTGTGTGATTTGGTGTTGTATGCTT
This sequence comes from Rhipicephalus appendiculatus, assembly GCA_030522465.1. NCBI lineage: Eukaryota > Metazoa > Arthropoda > Arachnida > Ixodida > Ixodidae > Rhipicephalus > Rhipicephalus appendiculatus. Next base: position 8,241 of record JALIZH010015521.1, read on the forward strand.
GCACTAGCCATTATCAAAACTTACATATAATATTTAAGAAAACACGCATGACGATTTATCAAAAGTTGAGCAACTATATTTCCCATGCTTCTTTCACCTACATATAAAAAAATATCGGCCTTTTTGAAAGCGGCCGCTTGAAATGTCATCGATCTATCGACCAATCGACGACAAACCTTAATCTATAGCGATTGAACAGTTAATAGCCAAATCGGTGAACGAATTATCGTTTATCAATTAATAAATGAGAAAAAAATTAGAAAAAGTGACTGCGATAACAAAAACTAGCAGTTGCACCGACCACTCCTGGCCTTCATACGGGAAACAGAACTCTTTCTGTTTATTTAACTTATGCCGTAGGGCATACTGGCGCCAATAAAAAAAAAAAAGAAAAAAAATCACGCCATATCCACGAAGTGAATGATGATGAGTGGGCGAAGCTCGATCATTTTCATCCATGGCAGAAAGATAATGTGTGGTCTGGAACGCGCTTATACTTCATGGTCATCAGCGTCATCGTCATCGTTATCACGTGTAGTGGGTACATTCCACTATACTGCGTCATCGTCATCTTTATCGCGTGGAGTGGGTACATTCCACTATACGTGGCTATCTACCTACTGCTACTACTACTGCTACTACTACTACTACTACTACAGAGGAGGGACAGACCCACACCCTTAGGAGCTTCGCCCCTAAAAAAACTAGCAGTTCCGTGTACGAATACAACCGATGAGCGAAGCTCCTTAGAAATGGGAGGCACGCGGCGTTCGGCGCGCGCGGCGTTTCATTGTCCAGGCAACGGAACAACCACTGCGCGGACGACAGGGTGAAGCGATGGTGAGAGAGAGAGAACTCTTTATTGAAAAGCAGAGAATTTCGCCGGCATATGCAATCGCTGACTTGCTACTCTGCGTGGGGAAGGGGATGGGGGGACTGAAAGTAGGAGGAGGGAGAGAGAGGAGGGGAAAAGATATAAGATGTTAAAATAGAATAAAAGATAAAAAAAAAACAGACTCGTTCTTTGTCTATTAGGCGGGAGCGTGCGTTGATAGTCTCATTGCGTGGTTTCATGGTAGAGCTAAAGTTTCTCGAGCTGACCGATGCTGTCCAAATACGTGAATAAAAGTTTCATCGCACGCCTCTGTAGCGTGAGGCAGGCTAAAGGGCCCAATACACAGTCAAATGAGAAAGTTCTTTGGGTTAATGACTGCATGTAATGTTCATAGAGCGCACGCTCATCGGCATACGCACGACACTCAAATAAAATAAATATGATCTTCTGGCCAGCTGAGAAGCATCCGATTTGGTGAAATATGTTCGCCGATAATTTTGGTGTTGAAGACCTTTGCGTGCTGCTTCATCTGCTTTTTCATTGGCCAGAATACCACAATGAGCCGGTATCCATTGAAACGTGATGAAGTGACCTGTGGTAACAGCCAAGTGGTGTAAGTATGCTATGTCGAATGAAACTGGGTGAGAATTAGTTTTCTTCAGGAGGTTGAACAATATTTGTAGTGCTCCCTTGGAGTCGGTGAAAATTACCCATCGGTCCAGCGGTTGGCGCAGGATGGTTTCGCGCGTTCACCGGTTTGAGGGGTGAGGGCCGAATGAAGAAAGAGGGAGAGGGAGACTAATCTGCCTCCGTTTCGTTGGTTTCACATGCGTTCGTATTCTCGCGCTTTGCGCATCGTGTAGACGCCGACCGCGTTCCAGCGCTCATAAAGATAATTTATCCTCCCGCGTGAAGGGAAGACGCCACAGCTGGCCCCGTGCCAGAGAGCTCGAACGGCGACGGCGGGATGCTGGCCTAAGGAGCTTCGCTCCTAAAAAACTGGAATGTCACACGAAGAACAACAAGCATCTCGAAAGTTGCAGTGCGGCGCTGAAGCTCAAAGAAGTACTCTCGAAGAGAGCGCACATGTTTACACAGGACAAGCGTGATCTAACAACAGTGACAGTTGTTACGTTTTTTCTGTCTGAGCAGGGCGCTGTAAGTGTCGACTTTGCAGAACCCGACGCCCTGCGATAATAGTTTTTCTTTTATTTAAACTGCGGTGCATAGGATGACTCCTATGCGTCTCCTACCACGCGATGGCGTCTGAGGCAAGGTCCGCCTGGCGTTCGTTTAAATGCGAAGCATTTTTTAGCGAACTGCACGCACTTTGGCAGTTTCTATCTATCTATCTATCTATCTATCTATCTATCTATCTATCTATCTATCTATCTATCTATCTATCTATCTATCTATCTATCTATCTATCTATCTATCTATCTATCTATCTATCTATCTATCTATCTATCTATCTATCTAGGTACTGTCGTGATCACCTCCTTAACCTGGGGTACACCAAAATTAGTATGGGAGGGTAAGAGGGTTTGACGAATGTGTCTGGCTAGTCGTTACACGAATGAAGTGAAAATCTCGTCGCGTACGTCATCAAACCATTTCCTCCAGACACGTGTGGACATACCCGTATACCCTGTGCCGTTGTATGCGAGTATGCGGGTAGAGAGAGAGAGAGAACTCTTTATTGAAAAGCAGAGAATTTAGCCGGCATATGCAATCGCTGACTTGCTACTCTGCGTGGGGAAGGGGATGGGGGGACTGAAAGTAGGAAGAGGGAGAGAGAGGAGGGGAAAAGATATAAGATGTTAAAATAGAATAAAAGATATGTGCCACAGGTAATGGACAGTTTACATCTAACCAGGAATGGTTAGAACTGACATTGGTAATTTGAATGGGAGAGAGTTAAGAAAAAAATGCTGCAGTTCCACCATTGTGAAACCTGGGGAAGCGCGTAGCGCGGACACACAGCCATTCCCGTTGCGCTTTTGTTATTGTTTTGTTGTTATTGTTATTGGTGCTACGACTTCTGTTATTGCAACGAGCGTGTTATTTTATCGTGCGGTTTTAACGTCATGTGATGTGCGGTAATGTGTAATGATGATTAGATGCTGTTATACTGTGGTTGCGTTTTCACGCACGGGAGAGGCGGTTGGGTTATTCTGGTGCTATTGACGTTGCGCGGCAGCTGCCTTCTCATGCACCACGGCTGGATTAGTCTAGCGATGTAGACGTTGCACTTGCACTTGCTTTGCGTTGAGTTTAAGAATGACTTGCCTGCTCTGACAAGCCACAGCGGTCTGAGCTTTAACGATTCCGGGCTCCTGTTTTCGCTGCTTATGTTCTGCAAGCTCCTCAATGAGCTTTCACTTAGCGAGGCGCAGGCTGATGTCGCCAGTTTTTTCGCGCTTGTAGAGCAGCGGCTGTTCGCTGAGCCTTGAGCTCGGGATTTGAGTGGCGTCGACGCTGTCTGGGTGTCTTGCCAGGAGTGGTTGCCAAACGGCGCACGCTGATTGGGCGCTGGAGAAGTGCTGGTGTGAGGAGGAATCACGCGCTGGCGAGGTGGTGGCGCCCTCTTTGTGCGGCGCCGGAATCAGCCGCAGGCTTCCGAAATGTTTTTGGCTATATTAAGTTAATTATACCAATTACGCCTTGGCTATTTCTGTTAATTACATAATTTTCGACTTTGTTCGTTCATTGTAACCCGCTTTTGAGCATTGCTAGCCTTGTTCTGGGCCGGTACTGCGCGTTTTATTGTGAGCGTGGTAACGGCACATGAAATGGATGGACGTCAAGCCGGGCTCTAGAAGTGTGTTGCGTTGACGCAACAAATGCAAAGAATAAATATCAGGGTCCCAGCAGTAATCGAACCCAATCATTCTGCGTAGCAATAAAGTATTCTACCACAGAGCCACGCCAGGTCTCGAAACCACTTGGGAAAAAGACCCTATGCAGGCGTAATGTTTTTGAAACGTCAATCGTGGTTGCAATGCTGGCTATCTAAATTTATAAACATTACATATGTATTTCTATGATTCAGGCGTCATGCCGGGTATACGTCAATTGTATACATAAGCGCCATTCACTGAAGTTGGTCTAGGTAGCACTAGCAAGGGCTGCCATCCTCGCAAGCACAAGCGCTACATTTCAGCGTACCGCTTGTTCGTAATAGCTACGTTGCCGTTGGCATCCTTACGCAACTGTAACCAACTGGCTATATAAAACATATGCGACTGTCCAGCATATGTCTGTGCGTGCAACATCATGTACATATCTTTATTGAGGAAAACGTTACGAAATGACGCTAAAGAAATTACACCATAGTCACCTTTCCTCCGCATGCTTTGCATAACATCGATAGCTATGGTATGCGGGATCTGCCGACTCTTTTTTAGTTTTTTTTCTTTCCCCATCGCGAGTCGGCACAGAAAACGGCCACTTTTACGTGTGCGTCTCAAGGGAAGTTTTCAAATTGAAAGAAAATGTAGGAGCGTTGCGTAATAGAGCACACGCTGAAGCTCCTCCGATATCTGAGTACCGCCAGCGGTAAATCGTATATGTATTTAAATAGCTCGCCGTTATTAAGCCGTCGCAAGCATGGCGCGTGGTAGAGTTGGCTAAGGCAGCCCGTTGTCTAACGAGGGGTCGCTGGTTCGAATCCCCGGATGGGTGCTTTAGAATTTTTCTTCGATTTATTTTTTGTTGTGCCTTATATATATTGCAATCAAATATTAATCAAACCTCCCTAAATGGGATGTGCTGTCGCACGCTGACACACCGCAGCAGCGCCGCTTCCACTATTAACGGTTGCCGGGCATCCAAATATAGCCAGATCATGGCCTCCGAGATTGCACGCCTGCAAGTTCCTCTCTGCCCGTCCCAATGACACTGATAGAGCGTAATTTCTGAAGTGGGCGTAGCCGTATCCTCCTGTGCACCACGACGCTCGCACCGAATTATCGGGGGAGCCGCCACTTTAGGTGCGGCCTGGATGAGGCGAGTAAAAATGGTTTTGCGCTACTATATGATCTTCCACAGCGGTAACATCGAAATGTCTACTCAGTTGCGCACTGGCCGATGCAACTCCCCGCTTTCTGCCTTTCGCGGTGACATCATTGACATTGAACAATTTATGTGGATGTACCCGCAGTTCCATGTGGAAAGAGCAGCGATGATCCGAAGCTTGCATAGGGGTTGTTATAGGCACCGGATACTTGAAGATGTCATTTTTCCTGGAGGGCCCGCCGCAACGAGGTGGGCGTGCAATGAATTTTGATGGTCTTCGTGCGAGACACTGGGCTGCTCAACACGTGGTGGCGGACACATACAACGCAGGAAATGCTAAGGCGGAACAACTGCCAGCCATGTAGGGCAGTCTAACCCCGCCTGCTGCAACATCACAACCACCACCACCACCATGCCAGTGCCCCATGTACGAAATGTAACCGCGTAAACGTTCAGTTTCAGCAGCATAATTGCGTTAGAAGAACATAAGGTCAAGTGCACCCTGAAAAGTAACGCTAACTGAACCGACAAAGTTCGGTACTCGGCATCAATCACGCTGCTTTCTCGCGATGTCGCCGACGCCGCCAGGTCTAGCACGGCCAGACAGACTCGCTACGAAGGCGAAAGCTGTGCTCGCATACCTTTGCAGCTTCTTTGGCACAATGCTCACGCTCACCTGATGGCTTCCAATGTTTTTCTTCTAAAGTATCTCCCGTCGTGCTGAAGAAGCGTCGAGCTATGTCCCCAGCGCGACGCTTTCGATGCAGTCGATACTGGAAAAAACGAAGATCATATTAAGATTGTCAATGTGCCATCAAAATATAAAGAAAATACGGACCATGAAAAAGGCGACGATGACAAGCGGATGACTGTCACGATGAACGACGAACGGTTATGTGTAGTACATACAATCAAAGCCTGCAACAGTATGCCGGCAAAATTCCCGCGCTTTCATCCCCTTCCCACATTTTGCCTAATTGAAAAAATACACTAAATAAGAAATACGGGAAGACAAATAAACAAAAAAGGAGTTATATTGCTGTTCAATCAAATTTCTTTGTTTATAACAACTTTTGAAAGACAACAAGTCAGAAGAAATAAATGCGTTAATAAGAATTGCAATGTCACAGGAAAAATGGCAAGCAGCTCGAAACTTGCTGCGCGCTGCTCTAGCAGAGAGGACTCAGGCAAAGAACACACACATAGCGAGTTCGAACTAACCGCTGCCACTCTCTACACTTGCACCGCGCTGTTGAAACACAAATAAAGACACGCGCGAACAGAAGCACATGCATAGACCGGACGAGCGCGAACTGTCAGAGTTGTGACTTCAACTTGCCCCTACTTTGACTCATCTGGCTAGCACCTCACTCCTTTCGAAAACGCGGCCGCTGCAGCGAGAAGTCGCCTTTGAGTGGTCTATAGAATCCACGCATACTTTGTGGCGAAAGCAAAAAAAGCACTGGCGACCCGGCCCTGCATGTTAAAGTACAAGTCAAAGGCGCACATCCCAACTCCGGCGAAATACTAGAGAGTTTTGCGGCGAAATACTCTCGGATTTTGGAGCTCTCGTTGTCCCAAGACCTTGTAGCGCCCTCCTTTGGGCCGCGAAAAAAACCGCTGAGCGCGCGACCTCAAGACAAGGAAATAAACATGGAGCTTGGCAGTGGCACGTGAAGCTATTGCTCATGTTCCCTGCTGGCCTCCATGAACATGAACCGAAGCAGGCAACGATGAAATACTTTATCGGGTCAACCGGTCCTCAAAAAAAGAAGTCACGCTCTGAGTGCAACGACAGCGTCGCGCACAATCGTCGGTCGCCGATAATCTTATCGGCAGACAAATGCGTCGGCATTAATACATGTGTGATGGAAGATTCGAACATTCCAGTGTTATTGTTGGTGCTTGCCCTAGTTCAACAATGAAGTGGCGTACTCGCGTCTTGAGTGTAATAATATCAGCATATACTAAAGTAATGCGGAAGCTTCCCACACATTCCCTCGCGGCCTGCGCCGGGCGTGGTGACACGTGTAAAGGCGACATAGAAGTACGCGGTAATTTGACAAGCATTCGCAGAACAACATGCTTGCTCTGTTCTTGACCATGCGTGATTGATTTTTTGCAGTTATTACGACTCTACAAAACTAAGCGCTTCGAAGACAACATGTCGAAAAGTGAGTTCCTGCCAGACCACGGCATGTCTTCAACTTTGATGGCCATGTATCTGGAGGTGCGCGAGAAACCCGGATGGCATGCAGAATACCCGGTAAGTTTCATGTCTGTACTAAGGCTAGGCTTAGTCACGAATATTTCACAAGCTTTTGTTTATTCAGCCGATACATTATATGCGTCATGACTCATGAGAGGGGTCTTTCATTACATACGTCATGAGAAAGGCTGGTTTCATCATTTTCCTTTTCATTGCTCCCTGCGTCGTCCTCAGTTTAAGTTGAACCCTCTTTGTAAGCCTCCTGGTTTCTGCTCCGTAGGTAAGTACCGGTAAGGTGCCGCTGTTATATACCTTGCGCTTGAGGAATAGAGGTAAACTGCCAAGCATGATTTCAGAATGCTTGAGGAATGTTATCAGACGATTGACCCTTCTCCGCAGCTATCGTGATTCGCACCGTGCGACAACTTCACTTCATGGGCATTGCGAATATCACAACCAAGAGTGACTGTAAACAAACAAACTCTGCTGGAGGTCCACCGTAACGACAGTTTGACAACAGCCACACGCCATCGGGGAGGGCGGAGGTGCGAGAAAAGAGAAGAGGTGCCTTACTACAAAGGGTGGCGCTGCTTAAAGAAGTTTCAGGGGCTTTAACACATTCCCGACAGGGCGCGGGTTTTATTTTTCTGGGGTGCTTTAACACGAGTCGTTTACGCCGGGTTCCACAAAGACTTCAGTTATGTATTTCCGTCACAAAAATGGCGTCAAAAAGATTGCACAGATCAGATGGAAAGGGAAAAAAATTCCGTCATCGGGAATCGAACCCACAACCTCGCAGTCCTCGTCAAAACATGCCGGCACGCTATCCACTGCGCCCGGTCAAATGCTCCGCAGGCTTTAAAAAGCCCCTTTTATATCTCACACTTTACTCTCACAGTGCTCTTGGTCAGTGGGTTGGTGTCGGTGTCTGGCAGCGGTAAAGTGGAGCAATGCATCCTGACGTGGCCTCCTCGATCAGCTCCTGCAACGCGTCGTTGCTATGCGTCCATCCCATTCGGCCGTGTTTGCAATATAAGTGCAATTTTGTCAACAACTTAACACACTACGAGTTGGCGACCTTAGCCCAAGCCTCAGCCTCGCTCAAAGCATTCAGCTACAATAAGGATCAGCGACACGCGCCTGCCTCGCCTGGCTCTAACACGGCGTTCACCGCTTACGCCCACCCCAAGAAAAATCGCGGCGGGGTTAGACAGGAGGCACAACGCGCGTTGCGTTTCCCTCTAGTGAAGCTGTGGAGTTCAATAGCTCGCGGAAGAGCGACCTTATCCGAATTCTGAGTCGACTCAGCGACAGTGTCTGATTACGAGCTCACCATTAACGGGGCCCTGCAACACTTTTCCAAGTAGCCATGGAATCAATTCACTAAAGGAGCTTAGTGCCTCGCAAATTCACTGCCGCAAAATCTTTTAGAATCCAGGCAGTACGAGCGGAGTGACAAAGATTTGTCGCACGCTGCAATTGCATTCTCTATTTTCTCGTCCCGACGAAAGCGCTGGAAGCTAAGCAGGGAGGGATGGCACAGGGGAAGAAATTACGTCACGCGCGCCCGTGACCTTGAGTACTTTTTCTCTTATTTGTATTTTCCAATGCGCGGCTTTTCAGTGCGATCGCGCGCGCACGCGAGGACAAGTCGCGGCTTCCCGCGGAGGCCCCAGTAACGACCGGGCGCGCCATGTTAAAATCAGCCAATGGCTGATACTTAAGGATGTGACGGTGATTTTTGACCCTGTAGCGTCATTTATCCAGAGAAGACAAATTGATTTTTCGCGCAATTTGAGAATTTCTTGTGAATTCCAGGCCGCGTGCTGCGCTATAATATTTGGCTCGTGTGTTCTCGGGAGCCTCGACTCCCGATCAGCAGCGTTTTCTGACCATGCTCAAAAAAGTGTTGTACGGCCCCTTTAACTACTACAGCTACCACAGAGGTGTTTAGATGCGAAGCATTTTATGGCGGATTTGAATCCGGTGGTGTGCGGCGTGACCACCCTTACTGCGCATGCGCAAACCCTCTCCACACACCTCCTCTCCTACGCTCCACCTCTATTTCCTCTAGGCATCCCTACCCGCTGCGTCCACACCCACACTACGCATGCACGTCCCCTCCCCCCCTCTCTCTCCTCTTGGCATCCCTCCCGCGGCGTTTGCACCGCCATTGCGCATGCGCGTCCCCTCCCCCCTCTCTCTTCTCTCCTACGCTCCCCGCCCTCTCGCTTCGCAATGCCGACGCAGGCAGCGTCTGCTAGCGAGTTTCTTGATTGAAAAAACCGACTGCTCGCGCTGCACAACCGTTCACTGGCCACCCCGTATATATGGCACTGGATCTTGACCTGCAAGGTAGTGCCGGTGTGAAATTTCTCCTGTGCGTTGTTGAACAATAAAAATTCGCAGCGTACGCGTTAACTAACAACGGACTGCGGGTCTCTGAGTCCCGTCCGAGTCTTCTGTCTCTCATTGCCCATTAGCAGCGATTGGCATGTTCCAGTAGGAAACACCGGTCCATCACTGCGGGCTTTGCGCCTCCCCAGGTTTCTCTCTTGCGCAACGCCGCGATGAGCGCCAGCGTCAACGCTGCCGCCAGTGTAAGCGTTAGCGCCCGCTGCTTCGCATCTACACATGGTTCCCTTTAGCGGGAGATGGTGTAATTTTAATGGTTGATCATGCACGTTAGGCGTCGAAATGGAGATGTACCACCAAGCGTTATCGAGGGTGCCTTCACGTTAAACGGTGATATCGCTGCCAAACCCCATAGAGATTGTGCAAGCTCGCTTATATCACTGTACCGTAAACATTCAAATACTTCTTTGTGAGGACACGTTTTACTTTCGTGTTATAGCGATTCCTGTGACGGAGAGATCGACCATGTTTTTTCACACAATACCTGTTTCACTTGTCCACAGGAGTACAAGGGTTTCCTGTCAGGGAGCACAATGAGATCGGATAAGCAAGTCACATAAATCTTCGCTGGAGAAAGTGAAAGCGTCAAATTTAGAAACGTCTACTCAGGGCAGCGTTACACCGACGCTCTCCTTAGCGCAATTAATTCACGTTTGTAAATTTTTGTTACAAAATGACAATTGAACCAACTAGTGCCTTTTTGATATACTCCGGTGAAGCGACAAAGTTATAAGAACTTTCGTGAACAGTTACTATTTCTATCGAACATGGCGTATTCAGTTACATTTCGAACTTCTTGAATAATCACCGTTTGCCAGTTTCGCCTCGCGTCGATATCTTATGGTGACTTTTGCTTTCTCTACAGTATGGTTCCCCAAAATATGGTGAGGAGACAAAGCCCTATCCAGCTGGGGCATATAATGGGCTTACACACCGTGTTTTCCTCTTCAAATCTGACAATGAGTGAGTACAATAGTGTCACTATACATTACGTGCAAACGTCTGACCACAAAGTGTAGTTCAATAGATAATTAATTACTTAATAATAATAATAATAATAATAATAATAATAACAATAACAATGGTTCATTATTATTGCCACGCGCGTTTCTTTTACTGCATTCGGTTTCCGCCCACAAAGACTATCAGCAGTACTCGTTCCAGAAGCTTCTCGGTTGTAGTAGATCGTTTTGTTAAGATTGCACGCAAGACGGTCACACTCAAGATTTTTCCAGAGCTTGCGCGACGACTAGTGATAAGGCTAGAATGTTCGACGCATGATTTATAAAAGCCGGCGCGTTCTAACGATGTTCAGTTGATCGACGGTCGACGCTCCGTTCGCCGTTATCTGTGCCAGTATATTGCTCTAATCTCACTTTACGTTTCACGGCCACTGTTCGGCCAAATAAAGAGTTTCTTCTTTGAAACGCCGACTGTTGCTTTCGTCGACGTCACGACCACGTGACATCTGGTGGAGGTGCTGGGTATTATTATTATTATTATTATTATTACTATTATTATTATTATTATTATTATTATTATTATTATTATTATTATTATTATTATTATTATTATTATTGTCACGGGGTGAGAGTGTAGAAGAAAGAAATGTATTTACAAAATATACAGGCAGAGATAGAAGCAGCTGCTGCCAGAAAGGCGGAACAGCAACAACACGAGCGTTATCTCATTCGTCGTCTTCATCGTCGTTCTGAAGCATTCTTGATTCTTGTGGCTCGTTACATTATTATTATTATTATTATTATTATTATTATTATTATTATTATTATTATTATTATTATTATTCGCAGTCTACAAAACATCATAAAGTTACTTTCATTGCTGCACCATTTACAGCATTACTATTCTTCTTTCAGTTTCTCTCATGCCGGGTATAATCTGTTACAAGTTGCTCAATCCTTACCTTCACATTCTGCTGATTAGGCAGTATTGCTCCCGCTAGTTTGATTCGTGTATCTTATTGTGCTTAAATTTAGTGTAAAAGAGTTACTTTGTCTTCTTTCTCTGATTATTTGACGTCACGAGCTTTACAATATGTATGTCATCTCTCGTTTGCCGATATGCCGGGCGTAGTCTTCCAAGCCACCGTCTGGCTTTGACAGGCCTGTTATTTGTGTCTGTTGCTCAAGATGACAATAAAGATTACTATTATTATTATTATTATCATAAAAACTGGGTAGGAGCGAAGCTTGTAGGGAAGGGTGTTTCAGCTCCACTAACGTGAAACCTCTGAAGGGGCAAAGCACGCATTGTTTTGAGTGACACTTCTGTGATGAGGCACTATTGGTGCCAAGCCTGAAACCGGGCATGTACGGAAGAGTGTTTCCGCTCCACTAACGTCGTCGGCTCTTTGTTGGGCTAACTGTTGCCTCATTCATTTTTAGTGGACTGATGGCGAGTAGTGTGACTACCCAATGTCCGCGGCGCATACCCGTTTTTATGGTGGATCGCGACCACATGACACACCATGACTACATGGCACACCATGACGACATGAGACGCCGACTTCGCAAAGCCTCGTCGTATACGTTTACCATGAAACTGATGCTACGTGTCTCGTCGCAAAGCCCACTCGGTGGAAATGCTCTTCCTCCCTATACGACGCGACGCAGCCCTTTCTGTCACCGTTTATGATAGACCGTGACATGACATACCGCGACTGCCTGACACGCAGACAAGCCTAGACTCTAAAGTGCTTCGTCCCTAATAATGACAATCAAATTAAACAATCTTGAGGAATGAGGGCACGCGCTCGACTCGTTCCACCATCGACGGTAATGAAGAGGAAAGACGCGCGGAAAGAGAACTTTAGGAGGCTAAATAGCGGAGTTGGTGGCATCGCGGGGTATAGGCACGTTGTTCATCAGTGCAAACCAGTTCATATACATTCTAGGGGTAGAGAAAATAACATATACATGGTAATGCGCCTGCGGCGGTGTATGCATTGTCCTTTTAAAAAATCGCCGTGACGAGAGCGTGGGATGACACCATCTCTTCGCCTTCAACGCTCATGCCAGACAGCGTCTAACTATGCTGAACACCTTAGTCCAGCTTAGGCGCTAGATGACAAAAAGTCCACGCGCGCCATCGAAAAATCCTCTCACAACGGAAGAGCGCCTATTCGGGAGAGAGGAAGGAAGCGTCCGTAGAAACTGTTTGGTGAAATCTCGAGGGAGCCCTTCACTAAACCGTGCATTCGATAATTGGATTCAGTTCAAACGGACGCGAAGTTTTAAGATGGCCCCAATGTAGGGAGACGGTCTGGAGTTTTTGAAGGCCAGCGTAGATATTGCATGTCCTAGCTGAGGTTTTCGGCATTTCAAGCGGGCGCAAAATTCACAGCGGGCCCCGATGGGAAGAACAAACCCGCATCACTTTTGCGACCAACGCGTAAGTCGTATATGGCATCTGGAACACAGGTGACCCTCCGTCTCCAGAAGACTCGTTACTGGAAGGCACGTCAGCTACAGACGGGCGATGAGACTGCTACCACACTGCCTCTTTTTGTACACAACCTGGAGCTCCATCCTTCACAGAGTTGACAAGTTTGGTCCAGGAACCTGGGCATACGCAAGAAAGCAAAATTGTTGGCAAGCACCACAAAAAAACGACCAAACATGGCGAAGCTGGACGCTGCTTTATTGGAATATTTCCTAATACAGAGCAAGATTGCCCGGAGAGAACCCGTGACATGTACAGCTATAGTCATGAATACGGAATCCATCGTTTCCTGCCAGTACGCCGTTTTGCTCAAATGGAGAAAAAGCCCTACTCGGTGCACCTGCATTTCCGTCCAGTGCTCCTTTCTTATGCTTTACCGTGAAAGCGTATGGTTGCAGGCTAAGTCTCCAAAGCAAGGATCTGCCATTTTCGTTTGACAACCGTTACAGCCACGTGAGCGGTCAATCACCTCTAATGAAAATGAATTATGAACACGACCAATATCAGGAAAGTTTTTCAACATTCCAAACAAGGTGCGCGTATCCCTTTTCTCTGACACTGCAGGCTTGTTCGCCAGCTGTCAGCTTTTGGCTCACGTACGGAACTGGATTCTTTTACCATTGATGAGCTTCCGGGCTTAAATCTACACCCACTTCCTTTCCGCTTGTGTCACATCACACGAGTAGAGGTTTTGAGTGGTCCCGGCTAGCGGGAACTTGTAGGCTTCTTACAGCGGCCTGCAGCCAATTGATTTCAGAGTGTTTTGCTCCAGTCCATTTTACACAGTCAGGGGCGCTTCTTTAGAGAGTCATAAAGTGGAGTAGCAACCTACGAAAAACACTTGACATGTTGTTCGAAATAGCTTATCATTCCTAAACAAATTACACCATCTCCCGCTAAAGGGAACCAAGCGTAGGAGAGGAGAGAGAGGGGGGGGACGCGCATGCGCAGTGGGAGTGTGGACGCCGCGGGCAGGGATGCCTAGAGGAGAGAGGGGGGGAGCGTAGGAGAGGAGAGAGAGGGGGGGGGGACGCGCATGCGCAGTGGGAGGCTGGACGCCGCGGGCAGGGATGCCTAGAGGAAGGAGGGGGGAGTGTAGGAGAGGAGACAGAGGGGGGGGACGCGTATGCGCAGTGGGAGTGTGGACGCCGCGGGCAGGGATGCCCAGAGGAGAGAGGGGGGGAGCGTAGGAGGGGAGAGAGGAGGGGAGGCGCATGCGCAGTGAGGGTGTGGTTGCCGCAGGGAGGGATGCCTAGAGGAGAAAGAGGGGGAGAGGAGGTTTTTTATTTTTATTTTTTTTAATTGGTTTTCGCATTCGCAGTAAGGGTGGTCACGCGGCACACCACCACCACCACCGGATTAAGCTTCGCCATAAGATGCTTCACATCTAATAAATCTGTCGAGGTCAATTTTGCGAATCTCGGCGCGTGCAGTACCTGATCGACAGAATGTCCATCTCAACTTAATATCGAAGCTTGAGCGTGTTGGTCAGACATCGGAGGGAACACAGCGCAAAGAAAACGGGGACAGGGAAGGGCGACGCACGCATAGCGCTGTGTGTGCGTCGCCCTTCCTTGTCTCCATCTTCTTTTGCGCTGTGTTCCCTCCGATGTTCAGCTGAAGCAAGACATGAATTTTTCAGAACGGATTTAAGCGGTTCGACCGTCTCCCTCAGTCGTTCTCGCCACGGTGAATATTTGTTAGTTCTACATCTCGTGATCGTCAACTTGTGCATTTGAGGTGTTAACTCAACTTACCCTCTGTTTTTCACTGTCAGAGCTTGGTGACAATACACGAACTTCAGTTAACTGGATTAACAATACACTTCAGTTAACTGGATATTCCTGTGGCATGAAATTGTACGTCACGCCCATCATCAAGCCAACGTACCCGCGTCTGCTTTAGCGACTTCGTCATGGTAAAACTCTCGCGACCACACCTACAGGCGGTAGTTTTGAATCCGAAGCATTCCTTAGCAAACTGCAGGCAATTTGAGCGTATCTAGATATGCATCTATCTAAATTGTCAATGGGATCACGAATAAGCAAGAAAGACAGAAGCAAGTGTATTTACAATATTTACAAGTGCCGAACAGCTGACACCGATTAACTGCCAGAATCTCGCGCGGCACACCAGCTTCTTCTTCGTCTGTCACGGCGGGCTCATGCACCATGCCTCGTAACATCACCCCCCAGCGGAAAGAGCGCCGTCACGGCGCCCCTAAAGTCATTCTGGACTGGCAGTGTAGTAGCGTTTTAGGCACGACACATGAACGACATCAGTAGGTGGTGTAGCAGAAGACGAGGGCGGATGAACGGGAGTGATGAGGTAGTCCACGTCGGTAACCTTGCGGATAACTTTGTAGGGCCCTGTGTATTGAGGGAGGAGCTTCTCACACAAGCCTTCGCGTCGATACGGCGTCCAGAGTAGGACAAGAGATTCAGGAGGGTAGTCGACATCGCGGTGCCGCTTATCGTAGCGCTCCTTTTGTGAGGCCTGAGAAGCACAGAGCCTAGTGTGGGCGATTTGGCGAGCCGCGAGGGCTCGAGAAGCGACGTCCTGAGCATACACGGTCGGTACAACGGTATCAGAAGGAAGGAGCGTTTCGAATGCCAACGTCGGGTTGTCGCCGTACAGAAGAAAGAACGGCGAGTAGCCGGCGATGTCATGTCTGGACGAATTGTATGCGAAAGTAACGTAGGGTAGCGTTGCGTCTCAATCGCGGTAGTCAGCAGAGGCGTACATTGACAATATATCCGTGAGAGTTCGGTTGAGGTGCTCCGTAAGACCGTTGGTCTGTGGATGGTAGGCTGTAGTAAGTTGATGTTCTGGTAGAGCAGCTACGAAGGATTTCATCGATGGCCCTTGCGAGGAAGCAGCGGCCATGATCCGTAAGAAGCTGGCGCGGAGCCCCGTGTCGAAGAATGACGTCGTTGAGCAGAAAGTCTGCGACGTCTGTTGCGCAGCTAGTTGGCAAGGCACGGGTTATGGCATACCTTGTCGCATAGTCAGTGGCGACAACAATCCATTTGTTGCCTGATTCGGACGTAGGAAAAGGTCCCAGCAAGTCGAGGCCCACACGAAAGAATTGGTTCCTGTGGAATGTCGATAGGTTTGAGCAACCCAGCCTGAGGAAGAATGGGACGTTTGCGACGCTCACAGAGCTCGCAAGCAGCGACATATCGGCGCACTGAACTATACAGGCCAGGCCAAAAGAAGCGTTGCCGCACACGGTCATAAGTGCGTGAAACACCCAGGTGGCCCGCAGTCTGAGCATCGGTGTCGTGGAATGACTAGCAGGAATTCCGGACCATCAGGCTTCATGCTGCGGCGATACAGAACTCCATTGCGCAGGACATACTGGCGGAAAGAAGGGTTGGAACGTCCCGAGGAGATTTGCTGTATGACCATCTTGAGGGTTGCATCCCGATGCTGTTCTGTGCCGATGTCACGCAAATCAGATATGGCGAGTATACAGTAATCATTTTCATGGTCAGCGAGGGTAGCAGGATCCACCGGATGACGCGAGACACAATCGGCGTCTTGGTGCAGCTTGCCCGATTTGTATATTACGTCGAAGGAATCATCCAAGAGACGAAGAGCCCAGCGACCAAGGCAACCAGTTGGGTCCGTGTGTGAGGCCAACCAACAGAGAGCGTGGTGGTCAGTAATAACTGAGAACTGACGGCCGTACAAGTAGGGCCGAAATTTTGCGACAGCCCAGACACTCGTGCTCCCGTGATGGAATAGTTGCGCTCAGATGTAGACAGAAGGCGGCTGGCATACGCAATAACACGTGTTTGGCCTCCCTGGTGTTGAGCGAGGACGGCGCCGATTCCGTGCCCCAGGAGCGTAGCCAGAAATTTTTTTTCGGGGGGGGGTTCAACCATACTTTATGTGTGTTCGTGCATGCGTTTGTATGTGTCCGTGTATATATACGCAAGCAAAATTGAAAAATTTCGAAGGGGGGGGGGGGTTTGAACCCCCCCAAACCCCCCCCCCCCCCCTGGCTACGCCACTGCCGTGCCGACTGGCATCTGTGCGAACTTCAGTAGTCGCGGATGGGTCGAAGTGGGCCAGTATTGGTAGGTGAAGTGAGCAATTTGATAAGCGTCGAGAACACAGCCGCTTGGTCTTTGCCCCACGAGAAGGGCCCGTCCTTTTTGAGAAGGTCAGTGAGTGGTCGGGCAATACTGGCGAAATCACGTACAAAACGTCGGAAGTAGGAGCGTAAGCCAACAAAACTCCGCACATCTTTAGTAGAAGAAGGCACAGGGAAGTGCTTCAGAGCGCTAATCTTGTCAGGGTCTGGTTGTACACCCCTAGCACTTACAAGATGACCAAGCACAGTGATTTGTTGCCGGCCGAAATTGCACTTTTTGGAGTTTAGCTAGAGTCCCGCTCGACGAAAAACGGCTAGAATGGTCGACAGACAAGTTAGGTGGCTTTCAAACGTTGGAGAAAAGACAATGACATCGTCGAGGTAGCAAAGACAGATGGACCATTTATAGCCGCGTAGGAGAGAGTCCATCATTCGTTCGAACGTTGCCGGGGCGTTGCACAGCCCAAAAGGCATAACCTTGAACTGATAGAGGCCGTCCGGTGTGACGAAGGCAGTTTTTTCTCGGTCTAAGTCGTCGACAAAAATTTGCCAGTAACCCGACCGCACGTCTATGGACGAGAAGTATCGCGCGCCATGAAGACAGTCAAGGGCGTCGTCTATTCGTGGCAGTGGATATGCGTCTTTGCGGGTTATCTTGTTCAAGGCACGATAGTCGACGCGCAAAATCTCCAGCTGCCATCCTTTTTGACCCAGACGACAGGTGACGCCCATGGACTTGAAGAGGCCGCTATGACGCCTTTCGCGAGCATCTTATCGACTTCTCGTTGTATGACCTGGCATTAGGAATGGGAAACACAATACGGTCGCCGTCTGACAGGACTAGCATCGCCGGTATGTATTTGATGACGTACAAATCACGTTTGACCTAGAGGGCGGTCATCGAAGTCGAAGATATCCCTATAGGTCGTGAGAACGTGGCGGAGTTGCGCGGCTTGACAGGGCAGCAGATCAGGGGCAATCATTCCCGCGATTTCGTCGGTGGGTGCGCTTGCTGGCCTGGTTGCAATAAAGGACGAGCAATCTTCAGCGTCTAATGCCACGATGTTACATGCGTCGAGCGCTGATACGCTGGCCAACGAAATACCTCGTAATAAAAAACCGGCAGATCCCACGCACTGTGGGAATCGATGTAATACGAAGCAGCCAGGAAGGAGCTAATCATGCTTTACATAATTTGCATGTCATGTTTTACATGTTAGGACCGGTCATTTGTGTTCGTCATACAGTCACGTCGCGATATACCAATTTTGGTGTATGTCAAGCTAGCGAACTGGACGGAAGCGCACCATGAGCGTGGCATGTAAATGGCATTGTAGATGACATGCATGCCAAGATTTTCATGTTACCACCTGCCACTTATGTTCGTTATATAGTCATGTCACTCAATACCAAATTTGGTGTATATCAAGCTAACGAAACGGCCGCGAGCGCGCCATGAGCGTGGAATGCAAGTCATGTCGCTCATGACATGTCATGATTTACATATTACCACTAGTCATTTATGTTCGTCATACAGTCATGTCACTCAATACCAAATTTGGTGTATCTCAAGCTAACGAAACGGCCGCGAGCACGCCATGAGCGTGGCATGCAAGGCATGTCACTCATGACATGTCATGATTTCCATATTACCACTAGTCATTTATGTTCGTCATACAGTCATGTCACTCAATACCAAATTTGGTCTATATCAAGCTAACGAAACGGCCGGGAGCGCGCTATGAGCGTGGAATGCAAGTCATGTCGCTCATGAAGTCATGATTTTCATATTACCACTTGTCATTTATGTTCGTCATACAGTCATGTCACTCAATACCAAATTTGATGTATATCAAGCTAACGAAACGACCGCGAGCACGCCATGAGCGTGGCATGCAAGTCATGTTGCACATGACAAGTCATGATTTCCATATTACCACTTCTCATTTATGTTCGTCATACAGTCATGTCACTCAATACCAAATTTGGTGTATATCAAGCTAACGAAACGGCCGCGAGCGCGCCATGAGCGTGGCGTGTAAATCATACTTTTCATGACAAGTTCAGTCATGATTTTCATGATATGACCAGCCATTTATGTTCGTCATACAGTCATGTTATGTCATACGAAATTTGGTACGAATCCCATTAACGATACGGCCAGGAGAGCAGAAAGTCGTAGGTGGTTAGATAGATAGATAGATAGATAGATAGATAGATAGATAGATAGATAGATAGATAGATAGATAGATAGATAGATAGATAGATAGATAGATAGATAGATAGATAGATAGATAGATAGATAGATACGCTCAAAGTCGCCGAAGTTCGCTAACAAATGCTTCGCATTTAATATCTATCTATCTAGCAACCTACGTCTGGGTGCTTTCGGGATTGCCTCCTTAACTCGGTGTAGACCAAAATTTGGTAGGGGAGGGTAAGAGTGTCTGACGAATATGATTCTCTGGTCATGACATGAATAACGTGAAAATCAACTGACTAGCGGTGAAGCAGCGTCGGCTTTTATACATGTATTGTCGAAGATTCCAGCGTTATCGCTAGCGGGCGCGTAAGTTCCAGAACTAACTCCGATGTTCGCGTTACTCGGGCAATCTCATCGGAAGGTCCAGAGATTATCTACATAGTTTTCCGTCATTCGGGCACGCTTTGTGCAAGGCAGTAGTTACGTCGTAATGGGGCGGTAACATTAAAAGCGAAAGAAAGGAGCACGTGTGGCAATATATACACCTATCATACAGGCGTCACGCCGGGTTAACGATAATTGTAGTTAAGCGCCATCCACTGAAGGTGGTCTACGTAGCGCTATCCGGAGCTACCATCCTCGCAAGCACAAGCGCTCCATATCAGCTCAGCGCTTCGGGTGTTTGTAGTACCCATGTTGCTCTTGACATCGTTACACAACTGTTAACAACTTGTTATATAAAACATATGCGACTGCTCAAAATATGTCGATGTGTACAACATTTGTACATATCTTTAGTCTTATTTCGAAAAGTTTCGATCAATTAAAAGGTACACCAAGTAACCTTCCCTTCGCATGCTTCGCATAACATCTATACATATGGTACGTGGGATCTGCCAAATTTTTATTAAGCAAGCAACGCTTCATCCACATTTTCACTACACCATGTGGCTCTTTTGAAAAAGGCATTTAGTCTGACAAAGCTCCCTGATATTCTTTAGGTGCCTTTCTTCAAAAAATTTCGCGGATCCCACGCGTTGTGGCAGTCGGTTTCATGCGAAGGAGTCAGCAAGTAGTGGTCTATGCTGCATTTTTTGGCTTTGGGGCAAGCGCTACTAGGGCTACGAGATGTATGGACTTGTTTTAGATGCGAAGCAGCTTAGAGCGGAGCTCAGTCCGGTGTACGTGTGCGGCCTGACCACCCTTACTGCGCATGCGCCAACTCCCCCCCTCTCCTCGCGTGAGCGCGAGGAGGTGGGGTGGAGGAAATGGCGTGAGCGCCGCCTCCGCTTCGTTTCTCCTCTCCCGTTTCTCTCTCTCCGGCGCAGCGGTGAGCTCGTATATAATGCGGCGTGCGCTCGTATATAATGTGGCGCGCTGGTATATAATGCAGCGTGCGCCCGTATATAATGCGACGCGCGCTCGCTCCGTTGCACTCTCCCTCGCAACGGCGCTATGGATGTCAACGTTGGCGCCAGTTGTAGCGGCATCGGTAACGTAAGCTGTGACAGCAGCGTAAGCAGCACCGCTGATACACAGCTCCACACACAAATCAAGCATACAAAGAAACATACAAATGGAAACAACAAATGGAAACACAAGTGAACACCAGCGCTGCTTCGCATCCCCACATGGTTCCTTTTAGTGGGAGATGGTGTAATTTTTTTTGTAATTGTGGTAGTTTTGTGCGCATTGTGGGCTTACCAGACACGTCGACTGCATTGGCATTTAAAGGGTAACTCATGGTCTGGCGCAACGTCAGCATTATCATGACAAAGTGCACTTTACGGTGCGCTGGTGATGTGAATACCATTCGTAACTTGCGTCGGCTTATTCGTCCGGGATCTCGCTTTCTCAATCATAGAAATCGAAATGTAATGTTTATTACTAGAGACCGGATTTTAGGAAAATGCCTATTTTGTTCCTTGCGTTCCTATCGTGCCACATTGATATATGAGCACGAATTAAAGGTTAAGAAGGCCTTTTATAGTGTTTTTATAATAGCTATAAATGCCTATTTTCAAAATTGGTGCCTATATGAACACTATTTAACTTCAAATTTTGCTTTCGAGTACAGATTCAGACCGTTATTCATGTTACCGGGCAAAACTGACCTTTCGGAACTCTATGGCGTGCAACCTAGTTCTCTAGATCCACAAAATTCCGGAAAGCAACCGCTAGCAGCAATGAAATGGGACGCGCCGGCCACCTTACGCCACCGCACTGACATATATCACGAGCGGTTGGAGGAGACAGAGGAGTAGGTGAGGAAAATAAGCTATTTCTGCAACCCTGAAGCAGCACGTCCCAGCGTATGCCGTGGAATAGAGAGGAAGATAAAGGTGGGAAGAGAAGAGGGGAAGAAGAGGAGAGTGGCGTCCATCGCCGACGACGTGGCGGGCGGCTTTTACAGCCGGTTTTCCATGCCATTGTTCCCAAGTAATCGAAGCACCTCCTTGAAGACCTGGTTGTGGTGGGAGGCAGGGAACAGGAGGTGCCTCTTTGCAGCCGCGGGAAGATGGCGAACGAATGCAAAACCGTGGAGTGCTGTTAGGGGAAAGTAGAGTGTAGGTAAAAAAAATCATGTGCACGTGGCTTTTGTATTGTTTGTAATTTACTTCTTAAAGGGCGCTTCACCAGGTCACATGCGCAATTTTAGTTAGACACTGGAAATTGTTGCGTGGCCAATGAAAAGCTTTGTAGCCCAAGAATTATTTATTTGATTCATTACGAGCCGCGAATGCGTGATGTGAGGAAGTGAGCTTGAAACCTTTGCCACTCGCCCCGGGTAGACTTCGCGAGCCAAATTCGTTCCCTGCCCTATTCTGTGTCGGAGCAACTCGGAGCTGGAAGGTCACACGACTCAGACGCATAAAGACGTCATGCGCACGCCGCAAGGTTGCACGCATGACATGCCCAAGCCAGATCGTGCACGCAAGCGGTGTTATGTCGTTTCGGCGTTCTCTGTAGTGTACTGCTTGTTTCTGTGGGATGGATCCCTCTATGCGCGCACGTTTGGAGAGGCTGGCATGGATCATGTATGCTTACTACGATACACATCGTCACACCGCTGGAAATGCTGTAAGGGACGGTGTACCAAAAAATTGAAGGACACTTTGTAAATTCGTAAGTGCGTTCGGCGAACGACTGTGCCATTGAGGCGGGGTCGGTCAGAATGGAACGCGATGCGCGCGTCTCCCTCTTTGCATGATTCATCAGACACGCTGGGCACAGCGACGCTACGCAAGCAAAGCACCAGCGCTGTAGAGTCCGACGCGAGGCGCGATTGGCGCGACCGGGGTCCTTTGGCGCACCCCGGTGGCCCCCCTGGTACCGTGCCAGGGCACGGACGCACGGACACGGATGGATGGACGGACGGGCACGGACGGATAGACGGACGTGAGGATAAGACATTAAAGGCTTTCGCCTTAAAACACGTGTTGGCAGTGCTGGCGCGGGCACGACGCGGGAACGGCGAGAACACGAGCGCAAACGAAATGGAGGCAGCTTAGTCTTGCATCTCGCTCGACTCGAAGTAAAAAAAAAGAAAAAAACATGGCTGATCCCTCCGTCATAGGAATCGGTATAACACGAAAGTGAAACGCGTCTTCGCAGAAGTAGTTCTTATTGTGTAGCGATATATGAGAGCTTGTACAATGTCTATTGGTGTTTGACAGCTATAGCACCGTTTGACGGAGACACACCCACGCTGACGCCTAGTGGCAAATCTCCATCGCGACGACTAACGCCCATGGTCATGAATTAACCGTTGTTTTAGCTGAAGTTGTCAACATACCTGGACACAGCGTATCGTGAATCCAGCGCAAAGACACGAACAAGCACGTAATGAACACTGACACTCGATATGCGCGTCGTCAAAGAGAAGTGGCACGGTGTGCGCTCCTGAGTAATAAGATAACCTACTCCTGCGCTCATGCATACACTACCACGCTGCGCTTCAGCAACGCGGGAGGCAGAGGTTCTTATCTTGAGCCGCGAGCGCGCGCAGGCGTTCTACGTCCTGCTGGCCTCTGTCTCGATCCACCAAGGGACGACATTCGCCCGTCGACATCGCTGCCTTGTGGCCGCGCTCACTGCAGCAGTTTCATTCGTCGGTGCTATCGCACCCGAAGTAGCCGTCGGCGAAACAACGTTGGTGCATGTGGAAGATGCACTACTCCGTCAAAGAGCCGTCACACGCTAACACGAAGCTAAAGGCACAAATCATAACTACATCGGCGACTCTCCGATGCTAGCGCGACCAATGTTTTTCACTGCTATCGAGACGCAGTTAAAGCATGGCCTCAGAGATTGTGCGCCCCGCTATCGGCGCTAGTATTACTAGTATGGTAAGTGTCATGCCGCATTACTTCTCTTCCCCGCTCCCAGGCGGCGACACTGACCCGCCACGCCAACAGAGAGCACCGTGCGAGAGAGAATGCGTGAGAGATATAAGGCGCGTTGGCAGGTTACTCTCCTCCAGCTGTGTTGGTGGCTTAGTCGTTTAGAAACCGGGCGCCCTTCGTCGCGGGCCAAGAGTCAGAGGTTCGATTCCCGGCGGGGGGAACATTTTCATAAATAATTTTTCTTTCTCATTTGGTAGCGTTATTTTATCAACGTCATATCCGTAACGGATATACTTGGTGGACCCCGTCATAAAGCACTTTCGTGTTAAAAAAAGAGAAAGCGCACAGATTCCTTTTTGTATGTTTTAGTATTTCTATCAATTTTCATTCTTCTATTCAAGCAGCAGATTGCACAAATTACACATGTAACCTCGAATAATTCTCGCAGTGTCACGTATACTACTATGACGCACGCAGGATCATTCCTTGTTCCACGTCACCTCCTCCATGTCGGGGCGCGCGCCCGTGAGATGAAGGGCAAGCGGCGTTCAATTTTAAATGTTTTGTCTTCTTGCGAGGAGTGTAGCGTTGCAAATCTTGGCAGACGTGATCGAGAGCGCCCAGTGCATGTATTACACTTGCCAACTCGAAATGCTCAAACCTGGTGAGGGGCCCTTTAAGGTGTGCACAGACAGAGCAGAAATTGACCCTGCGCGATAAGACCCGCGATCAATACGAGGCTAAAGAATTTAGCGGTCTGGCTATTTTAACGGTCTGGCTATTTGCTCCTGTGCTGTCCTTTTCAGTCATGCCGAAAAGAAAGAGACCCAGGAGCGTGTGCTGCAAACCATGCGGGAAAACGGACAATTGCATGGCTATGTTAAACAATTGGCGCCTTTGTGCCATCATAAACTATAACATTTCTTACTTTCCTGTCGTAGACACAGGTCGCGCACGTCTTTCTTTGCAAATTTAAATTTTTGTAAAACTTTATTGTGCCTATATTTACAATTTTGGGGGCCTAAAACTTTGTTTTGCCTGCCTATTTTTGGCGCCTAAAACGCCATTTTTAGTGCCTAAAAATCCGGCCTCTATTTATTACACTACTGCAAAAGTGGAGCCAACACTGGAACCAAAATGAGTTTTAATCCGAAATGACGCCTGTATCATAGAAATGCATATGTGATGTTTATTACATTGTTAATAATTAGACAGCCAGCACTGGAACAACAATTGACGTTGCACCTACATGATGCCTACACAGAGTTTTTCCAAAGCAGTTTCAGGCGTGGCTCTGTGGTAGAACACCTGACTGCCACGCAGGATGATTAGGTTCCATTCCTCCTGGGATTATGACTTTTATTGTTTCCATTAATAACGCCGCCGATGTCGGATATATGCCACACGTGTCTGGAGGAAAGGATTTCATGACGTACACAACAGGATTTTCACGCTATGTTTGCTTGCATGTGTTGTTTGCATTCGTTGTTGTCATCTTCACCCCCTGCAGTAATGTCTTCGAGTGTAGCAGCTACTCAAATAGATCTTTACGTGAAATAAAGAAATCAACCAATAGATTGGCATAATATGTGTATTTACAATTAAGCGAATACACGAAAAGACTTGCTGATTGACCCGCAGCAAGAGACTCGTGTACCAGCACGATTGACACACTTCACCTGGTACCAGAGTTGTACGTAACATGTTAGAAGTAATCGATTACGTGTAATCAGTAATATTTCCTTGTAACTTATTACCTGTGATCAAGCACTCTGTTTCTTTTTTTCAAAATCAAGTTGTATCAAGGCTTCTACGGCAGTATTTTTACCAAAACAATATGCGACCACTCCGTAGTAACACCCCGTCCTGTAAGAGGGGGGGCAGCTAGAGAGCCTATTTTTCCACCTCTTACTTGGCCTTGCATGCAACGCCTTACAGCGGCGCAGCAACAGCAAAGCGCGCCGCTTCATAGAGAACATAGACACTAGGATCAGTTCCATGCGCAGGAATTTTTTTTTCGGGGGTGTTCATGTGCAGAGCGGCAACTTAGGCAACTCATGGTCGATGTGAAGGAGCGTAGATACTTAAGGACCACTCGAAAAGTTAAAGTGGGAAAAAAATTTCGGGGGGGTGTCACAACCCCCCTCAACTCCCCCCCCTAGTTACAGCCATGACTAGAATCGAAGCTCCGCCCCACTACGAAATGATGCACAAGGAGCCCTTACCTTATAATAGCAGCCTTTCCTTCAGCGCATGCATTGCGGGAGCGTTCAGTGCAGCAGACGAGCTCGCAACGAGGAAACATGGAAGAATAAGTGACGACATAAAAAACAATTAAGGCAGTTTCGCCCTAGTAGTGCCAAGCCTGAAGAAAGTGCTGGGCTGGGCAGCCTTCATTGGTTGTTTTCGGTTTTCTCTTTCTTTCCTCCTCTTTTTCTTTCTTGTTCTGTCTTCAGTTTCTTCTGTGTTTTTTTTCTCTTTATTTCTCTTTATTTCTACATTTATTCCCATCTTTTTCTTTCTCTCTTTCTATTTATCGCTTGCTTCCGCTTTAAATTTTTATGCATAGTCTATGGTGTCGTGTTTCCCTAGCCATAGTACTAATGTACGCATTTTGTATCATCATCAAGGCGCACGAAGAACAACAGGAAGAAGACGTCTTGGCGCGAGCGCGCGCTCAATATGCTACCGTTAGCTATGCCATATATATAGTTTTGCCTGCGTTAAGATCATCATCAAGGCGCTCGAAGAACAACAGGAAGAAGACTTCTCTTTGGCACGAGCGGGCGCTCAATATCCTACAGCTGACTTTGCTTTATGTGGTTTCGCCTGCGTTACGCTAAGCGAAGACGATAGCATACGACAGCGTGGCCCCCTAAAGTGCTCTGCATTTAAACTTCCTGTTGTAGTTAGCAACGTGTCACACTCTATTACAGAACTCACAGTAAGCCTCACAGCCTTCGCGCAAGCCCCCCAGCCTTCTCTACACCATGCAAACCCCAGTAGTTCATTGTAGTTTGGTTAAAATTGTGTTATTCTGTTACGGAAAGTAACGCAAAAGTAATTGATTGCATTCCTTTAATTACTCAGTTACTCATCTGGTGCTGTAATTGACCACTGAAATGAACTAAATTTTAAAGGAAATACTTGTGATTGTAATCGGTTACTTATTTTCCATAACACCTTTAAGTCTGCCCGGTACAAGACGGCACAACGATTTCATAGTGTCTAATCCCGCAGTTTAATTATCGACTGTTGGTTTTGAGGAGTGCTAGACATCGGGACAAGAACGTACCATTCATATGCACTATGAAAATCTTTGAGCGAATGCTTCAAAGCAGAGGCCGTATTAGAATAAAGTTTGCTATCTTCCTAATTATGTACCGTGCAACTTCTGAGACCATGTTGTCTGGCCGATCCTTTTTTTAGATCTGTTCTTATATTAATGATAATTTCTAGGGTTTAAATTTCGAAAACCACGATATGATTATGAGAAACGCCGTATTGTAGCGCTCCGGAAAGTTCGACCACTTGGGTTTCTTTAACGTGCACCTAAATCTTCGTACACTGGTCTCGAGCTTTTCGCCTCCATTGAAAATGCGGACTCCGCGGCCGGTATGCGATGCCGCGACCTTCGGGTCAGCAGTCGAGCACCATAACCGTTAGACTACCGTGGCGGGTGGATCTCTTCTTACTAATAGGTTGTACGGGCCACACATAGAAAAAGCGAGATACAGGTGGTTGGCACAAACTAGGCTAAATGCGGAAAAACTTATCTGGAACGCGTATCGAATTAAAACATATGTGATATAAAAAAGGCGTATTCGCATTCAAGCACATTAGCGTGTCCTTATTGAAGATATTACGTAGACTTCACACAAAAGTGATGTCACACTGCCCCGAGTGCGCCATGCGAGGACTATAAAGAGCTTGTTTGTTTTTCAGGCCAACTAGTTTGGAAGTTACTTGGAACGGGAAGAACAAGACATGGCATAACCGTGTCCTTGTAGACAAAAATGGGAAATGTCATTGCGCGTACAGTGACGAGACCTCCAAGAATAAGGAGGTCACGGTATTCATTAAGGAAGCGATTGTCGACCAAGGAGACTTCTATTCGTTTGCGGTTCGTCTAACGGACACGAAGTACTTCCAAGTGAGTAACACATTCGTCACTAGCGTCAAAATTTTCTTGCCATTCACCACCGTTAACCGAAAACGAAGAGCAACGTCACACTACAGCATCGTCTCAAGCACCATCTAGTCTGTCTCTCTCTGTAAATTGTGGTGTTTGCGTACGCCACTTGTGTGCGCCGCTCATGCTCGGGGTCTGTGAACTGAGCCGTTGGTTGAGCTACCATTCGAGCCAAACGCCAGCGTCAAATAAGCGCCCTTAAAATTCTAACATTACACATGCCTATATGCAGAGAGATGTCTGGGTGTGTTCAACTTGGCGCTATACGCGCAGTGCAATGCCGCACGCGGTTGTTGCCGAAACGATGAAACTTTTCCCAGGTGTACTCTGTGTTATGTGGCTTTATCCTTGAACATTCACAAAGAATATGGCGAAATTTTAGTGCACTTGGCCGGGCACTTAATTTATAATTGAATATTTTTACAAACACGCGAGCGGCCTTAGAGTCTGGCAGCACTGGCGCTCTCGCGAGCCGTGACGTAACGAGGAGCTGGCTGTGCGAGCGTCTGCATTCCGGCGAACGACATTTGTCCCTGTTCAGCAGCGCGTGCAACCGAGATATTCGAGCTGTCTTCTGCGTGACACTGAAATTGCAGCGGCTGAAAATATGGTAGAAGAGGACGGCACCGCTCCTTGCTGCACGTGACGTCAAAGGCGCCATGGCAAAATGGCGGTCGCCGGCGGAGTTTACACCCGGTGACTTCTAGGGCGTGTTTTGCATTGAAATATTTTAACTCGAAAGTGTTGTATGCCGGGGTCCACCAAGACTCTGGTGACGTATTTCCGTCACGGATATGAGGTTAATAAAATAGACGCCACCACACGAGAAAGAAACTAACTCTAACCCCCGTATTCAGAAACGCTACTTGACTTGAACTTGACTTGCCACCGCCTTCAATTCAGCACAAACGCGTTTCGAACGCGCTGTCTTTACGCGGTGCCAAGGCAGTACAAACGCGCTGCCTTGAGGCGGTGGGAAGTAAAGTTCAAGTCAAGGAGCGTTTCTGAATTCGGGGGTAAGGAAAAAAATGCCCCCCACCTCCCCGAAGGGAATCGTGAGGAAATGCGAATGCATTTCGCGCGCGCTTCACTCCATTTATATATGGGGGGTGGTTGTGGTTCGAAGAAGGAAAAAGGCGCCTAATTTCTGCAGCCCGGTCGGGAGCATGGGGCAGCGCCTATTTTTTTTTTGTTTTGTTTTATTATTTTTTTTATATATAGCTCCGCCAGCTCCCGCGATGCGAGCGTCCTCACGCGTCAGAGCGCGCTCCTCCTCTCCACTCACTCTCCGCTACTCCACCCGCACCACCTGCTCCGGTGGCTAGGGGCGAGGATAAGCGCGCGCGCCCGCAGCTGTTGCTATGGGAGAGGGAGTGAGAGCGGAGAGATAACACCTGCCGCGGACAACGCCGCACGACGCCGGATGCTTGACATAGCCCGACTATGAAATGCATTCGCATTTAAAATTCCCCCGCCCGGAATCGAACCTCCGACTCCTTTGGTTGCGACGATAAGCGCCCGGTGCTCTACCGACTGATCTATCGAGCAGTTCGAAGGCTCCGCACAAACGCGCCTTATATCTCACACATTCTCTCTCGCACGGTACTCTCTGTTGGCGATCGGGGCGGTGACGAGAAGCAATGTGGCATGACACATACTAGCGCCGATAGAGAACGAACAGTCAACGACACAGAGCATGGCGTCCAAGATTGCGCGCCGACTCGCAATCTCGGAGGCCGTGATTAAAGCGCCTCGATAGCAGCGAGAAACACTGGCCGCGCTAGCATCGGGGAGTCGCCCTAGACCACGGATTCCCTTAGACGCAGTTATGTTCTTTGCCTTTCGCTTCGTGTTAGCGTGTGACGGCTCGTTGGCGGAGTAGGGCAGCTTCCACATGCCCCAGCGGCGTTTCGCCACCGATAATAAAACTCCTGCAGTAAGCGCTGCAGAAAGGCAACGATGTCGACGGCCGTATGTCGGGCCTTAGAGGAGCGAGACACAGGCTAGCGGGACGTGGAACGCCTGCGCGTGTTCGCGGCTCAAGCTACGAACCTCTGCGTCCCGCGTTGAAGCGCAGTGTGGTACTGTATGCATGAGCACAGGCGTAGGTTACCTTATTATTTGCGAGCGCACATCGTGCCGTTTCTCTCCTTAATTGACGACGCTTTGAAGAAGTGCATATCAAGTACCAGCGTTTATTTTGTGCTTGTTGATGCAATCTTTGCACGGGATTCACGATAAGCTGTCATTGTATAGGTTAACAACTTCAGCTGCCACAACGGTTAAATAATGATCATGGGTGTTAGTCGTCACGATGGAGATGTTCCACTAGGCGTCAACGTTGGTGCATCCTCGTCAAACAACCCTATCGAAAAAGACAGGGTTTCCAGTGTCTTCCAGAGCGTTTCAGTGCGCTTGGTGACACTGGAAACGCTGTACAGTGTGTCCCAGTGTACTACAGCGCGCTGGGAGACACTGGGACACACTGTGCAGTGTGGCCAGTGTCGCCCATTGCGCTGAAACGCACTGGACCACACTGTACAGGGTGGCCCAGTGTCTTACAGCGCGCTCTGGGGCACTGGTCGCGCTGTACAGTGTCTGCCCGCACACTGGGAACACCGGCGGCACATTGGAAGAAACCGGGCTCGCTCGATGGACTTTCTGTAAGACTTCATATTGAATCGCGAGATGTCGAGCGTAAAATTTTAAAAATATTCTGTTCTGTGCTACACATATATATAGCTTTAGTTTTAGTTAGGCGACGTATGTGCGTGTACCTAAACCAATCATCTGTCGAGCGCGTGCGCTTTCCTTGAAGTGTGCTCGAGTGTCGTCAATGTAGTTTATAAACCGCATTGAAAGAACTTATCATTCACAACACAATATTCGCAACACAACAGTAATATATTAACGACGGCCTTCGTCAGCGTGAATATGGTTGGTAAGAGGCCGCCGTCGTTTTAGGCCGTTGTATAGTGCAACAGTTTTTTCTTGTTGAGGAGCGCAAAGGCAGAGTAATGCAAGGGGTGAGCGCCACAAGCATGCCTGTGAAAATATCACGTTTCCGGTCGCGGTGAGACGATATTACTTCCACCTGGATGGTTCCTTTCCTGCGAAATATCTTGCTCCTTCAAATCTCTCCAAGTTTGAATGCTTTATTCTTCGCACTGAAGAGCACAACAGCCATAGCGGAAAATGATAAACTCTCTTGGGTAGCTTGTTCCCACGTCACCACAAATTCCCAGCTGTACGTCAATGGTGGGCCCGGTCGTCTAAAAACTGATTTACAGGTGAAACCTTTGGGCTGTTTTATACACTTCATTGTACATTTTAGTGTAATCATAGTCGCCCGTGTAATCTCTTGAATGTATACGGACACAATTATTCGCGTTTCGCAAGCAAACCATTAATGTCAGTGTTATGCGAATATCCACGAGCAAATGATTTTAGCGCGATACAGCTGTCATATGTCAACCAGTCACAATGGATCAGTCATCTCGACACATCAGCGCACGTCGACACGATGCTCGTTCGTCGCCACTTGGATCTTGGGACAGTAAACCTACCCAGTTCGTCGTGATATACGCACACGCAACTATATATTCAATTGAATGTTATGGCACGTTTTTACCGTAGCAAGCGATGCCTGGCAACCTCTGCTATAACAGGACACTTCGTTTTTTTTTGTTTTTTTTACAGACATATGTCAACGATAAGCCGGGTTTTAAGGCGAACATGCAAAACATTACGCGTAAGTTATTAACGTCCTGTGTTCTGCGGCTCGCAAAATTTGCAGTGTTTTTCGAACATGTGCTTGGACAAACATGGACATACTATAAACGTGATGTGAACGTATCAGTGTATCACGGATCTATATCATAATAATCTTTGACTGAACAAAAGTAGCGTGAATGGAACACTGAAAATTATATCAACGCAATCTGTAACGCATGCTCCTCTTGTAGCATGAAGCAATATAACTGTAGTGCAGATCCAAAATGTCGAAAAGGGTATGCCATTTGTAGAGAAACGTTCATGCTGTTAGGGGAAATGTTTGGCTATCACTGCGTTGGGGTGTATTTGATCATTTATCATCATTTATTGCCCCTTAAATACCCTTTTCATGGTCTACATAATAGGAAGGGAGGCAAGAGCATCAATAACAGTATGGTAAGTATTATACAATGTGAAAAGAACAAAATAAAGCAAACATGCAGGAATCCCAAAAGCGAAACTTAAAGGCAGTGCAACTGGTAGTAGAAATGCTATTAAAAAAGAGCAGCCCAACTGGTAGGCATGGAATTACAGTGTTGTAGTGACAGATAAGGGCTTTAAAAAACACGAGAGTAGGGGCCTAAATTGATTGGAATCCTGTTCATCAGCTATATCCTCGGGTAGACCGTTTTATGGTTCAATAGCAGCCGCTAGGAATAATTTGTTGAAGGCTTAAGAGGCGCTGTAAAAGCGTTGCACACTGATAGTATTTAACAGATGGTGTAAAGTGCATTTTGGTGGAAGTAAAATAGAGTTTCTGCGGTGAGAAAATTTATATCTTTTTTGGCAAAGGGAAGGTTATGAAATGTTACGACAACGTGTTAGATTGGGTGTACTGGGGGTTGGTTTAATGTAAGTAACGCTTGTGCACCAGTCATAGTTTGAAGAGATAAAACATGCCGCACGATTGTGCGCTGCATCGAGAGAGTTAATAAGGTAAATCTGGAGAAGTTCCAGATTGCTGAAGAACAGTCAAGCTTTTTTCCGAATGAACGTTTTCTATGCGGCCTTGCATACAGGGATAGGAGATAGAAAAAGCGATCGTTTTAGGAGGCCAAGTGATTTATAGCAGTCTTTTAGAAGATTTTAGCGGTCTGTGAGAAAGCATTAAATCGAGAGAAACACACGGGAATCAAGATTGAGACAAACAAGTTTCGTATTTAGGCCACGACCAGCGACGCGATCGAACTCCTTTGAAAAGTCGAGCTAGGTAGCATCGGTTTGAAAAGAAGAGTCAGGGTTAAGTTGAGGGAGTGTGGTAAACTCGAAGAGTTCTGTAAGTGAGGGTGCTATCACCCCTTGTCCGATCGTTTGCGCCTGATGGGGCACGCGCGCCTCGCAGATTAACCGCAGTTAGGTTCAACAGCCGCCGAGCGAAAGATGTCGCTATGCTCGCGCAGGGTAGGGTTAGCGTGGCGGCGCCAGCAGTGTCGTCTGGCGGCGAGATTAGGTGGGCGCACAGCAAATGACAGCGAGCCTCTTTTGGGGTTTGGCGGCGTACGTGAATGGACGTCTCTTGTGGCGGGGCCCCGGGAACGACACCGCGAGTCTTTTCCCAAAGACCCCTTGGGGAGTCAAACGTCAGCGACGCCGTATGCGCGGTACCTTAATTGTATATGCATTTTGTTGCCCGTGTTGGTTATGTTGTTTGTGTGTTGTATTGGCATTGTAATGGCGAGCTCGTCGGGATGTAAAACAGGTTAATAAATGTACACGTGTTTGGTTGTTTGGCAGCGTCTGCGGTGCCCGTGTGTTCCGACAGCGGTTCATTCTCAGACCCCACATGATTCACATGAGTGGCTTTCTGTAAATCTGTGATGATTGAGAAAGAAAAACTAGTTCTGGTCTAGATGAGACGCAGCATTGAAATGCACAATAGTATGCTCTAGAAGCATATATGGTATGCAGATTAAAGAAATAGGGCAGTAATGTGGATTGAAACGGCTACCCAAGTTTATGTATGGGCAAAAAACAGTTAATTTTCCAGTCATTTGGAACAGTGGAAAAGGCAATGGAGTGAGACAAAATAAAGAAAAAGAAGTGGCTAGATTGCGATTCGGTGACCTCTGAGGTTTTGGCTTTGATGCCGTCAGGGCCGGGCGCACTGGAAAAGTTAAGGTTATCGATTAGTAAGTTCGTGATTCCTTAAGTAGTCATATGCCATGCGACATTTGTCAATAATCACTACATGGCAGCTTAGGAATATTGGCAGCAGGTTTATTAGTGAAAAG
This sequence comes from Rhipicephalus appendiculatus, assembly GCA_030522465.1. Classification (NCBI taxonomy): domain Eukaryota; kingdom Metazoa; phylum Arthropoda; class Arachnida; order Ixodida; family Ixodidae; genus Rhipicephalus; species Rhipicephalus appendiculatus. Next base: position 42,027 of record JALIZH010015521.1, read on the forward strand.
CGAGCTAAATTAGAGTTCATGACATCAGGCCGCTCATCCCATGGGACAGTTGACCCGGCCGGTTTGATCAGCGCGATTCCATGACATGAAGTACGTTTAGATTATAATGAGTTCCAGAATTTGCGAGGGTTGTGGGCGCAGAATGCTCAAAAGGTCCTGGTGGAAGTATTTTATTCTCTTAGATTGCCTCAGTGAACTAGTGTACTCATGAGCACCGCAAAGTATCTGGCCCAACTTTGCGTATTGCTACTTCGCTTGAGTTCGTGGCAAGTGGGCTTTTTTTTTTTTGAGATAGTTTTCTACGGATATTGGATACGAGGGCCTTCGGGCATCTTCACGATTGCGCACAAGAGAAACATAACCATCACTAAGACACTAGAGTTTGCCTTCAAGGGGTGGCCAGTTTTGCTCAACTGCTCTGAAGAAGCTGACCGCTGGAAGTCTACAAAGGAAGATTCCAGCTGATTGTTAGTTTCACAAAACTTCGATTTATTAAAATCTCGAATGTGTTTGGTACACCGCTGGCAGTCTGGGAGCTCACAAATATGGTAAATATCACGATGTTATGATCGCTAACACATTTAACATACTGCGAAGAATAAATTAGTTAATTATTGGTGGTAAAAACTATAGCCAGAATGCTAGTACCGCGAGTAGATCCGGTGCCAACTTGGCGAAGGCTTGAGCCAAGGATCTCATGGTGAAATTTAATAGGTAAGATGGAAGAGCCCTCTAATTGCTTGACAAAAAGCAGGACCCTACCCCCGACGACCGCAACTGCTGCGCCTAAAAACGGTATACGATGTGTTGTACCAATCTAACTTCTTTCGGGCAGTGCCACGCGAGTAAAGTGAACAGCTCGAACCGCAGAAGAGGAGCTTTTGGAAGCTGCTTGAAGTTTGGAAGCTACTTGAAGGATGGCTGTTTCATCTTTTACCCACGCGAATTTCAGGTGTATCGGTCGGTTCTTGGTTCTGTGGAAGCGACCTAATCTGTGTGCGCGCTCCAAGTTAATTGTTGATATGAAAATATTTAGCTTCTCCAACAAGAAAGCGGTCACACACAATTCCTATTGCACCCAGCTATTGGTGTCTGCAACGGGAATTCCCAATAACTGTTCGTTAGAACGTCTCTGTCGGTTTTCCGTATTGTCACGGGGTCGTGACGCTGACGAAGGCAACGGTCGGTGTGTCAAAGAAGAAACTCTTTATCTGTCCGCCTCGGTGGAACAGTGGCTAGGGTGCTCGGCTGCTGACCCGAAGGTCGCGGGTTCGATCCCGGCCGCGGCGGTCGCATTTCCATGGAGGCGAAATGGTAGAGGCCCGTGTACTGTGCGATGTCAGTGCACGTTAAAGAATTTCCGGAGCCTTCCACTACGGCGTCTCTCATAATCATATCGTGGTTTTGGGACGTAAAGCCCCAGATATTATTATTATTATTAAACTCTTTATCTGACCGAACTTGTGGCCGGGAAACTGAAGGTCAGACTATAGCAATACACACTGGCACTGATAGCGGCGAACAGAGCGTCGGCCGTCGATAATCTGATCCGCGGCACGGTGCGTCGGCACTTATACAGGCGGTAGCGAACATCCGAGCATTATCACTGGTGGCCACGTTTGTTCTAGAGTAAACTCAGCTGTTCGCGTCTGCGTACTGAAGCCTGACAGATGATCCTAGACAATCTGGAACGTCATCAGACATTCGGGCGTGGTTTGCGTAAGTCATTATCAACACGTGCAATGGGCCGGCCAAAAACAAATATAGAAAGGAAGGGGCGTGTGTGGCAGTATCGTCACAACTTGTTTCCTAAAACTGTTAACTATGAGACGAGATTAGCGACACAATCGCTTGCGCCAGAAAAAGGTTGTGAGTGCAGTGACTGAAGTTCACCAACTCTTTTCTCTAAAATATTAACTCAAACCGAAAGTGAACTGAACGAAGATACGTTGTTAGTTTGAAAGTATTGGTTAGTGCGAGCACAGTAAGCATAGTGCTCTGGGATAATTCTAACCATGATAGTGCTTTCGATATAAGCGATAAAACAGAGACCGACGTAGGACCAGGGTTGAATTCTACATCGCGAGCTAATAAACGCAGAAGTGATACAACGTAAAACGCAATGTAGCAGGAGCAAAACAACTTGCAGAATAGATTTCGACAACTGTCAATCAACTCAGGCGGGCTCGACGCCGCAATTACTATCATTACTCTCAACGCTCTCTCCGTTTACAGTCGACACGCGCGATCAGTATTTTTGTTTGGTTTGCGGCGCACCGCTCATGCAGATGTCCATGCCTTGTATTATTTCGAAAAACTACGACACACGCTATTGCGAAGGGTGTAGAGATACCTGTCGCTAAAAAAATGAGCCGAGGTATACAGCACAGCGTTGCACAGGTCGCGGAGAAAAAACGTTGTTTCGATATCTGATGCGTGTTATTATAATCGCAGCTGGAAATACAATTTGGAGATGTATTGCTGCGCAAAGTTATCTGAAAAGTTTGAGAGTGACATCTCCTCTCTAATAAACACTTTTCTTGAGCTCGTGCCTCAAATCGGAAGCACACGCCCCTAGAGAACAGAAGTTCGGGTTTGCGAAGCGATGTGCCTCGTGCAGCTGCCGTCCGGATCAGTTTTGAAGCGCGCAGAGCTTCGATTTTGCGTTCTCGTCGATTTTTGGCAGCACAGTGAGGTTCAGTGACCGTTAGCCTCTAGAGGACGAAAGAAAAATTTCCCATCTCCCGCTAAAGGGAACCATGTGTTGATGCGAAGCAGCGGGGAGATAATGAGCTTGAGCGGGAGGAACGTCGCCGCTCTCATTTCACGGCAGTGGTCCGGGCGCTCATCGCGGCGCTGCACAGGAGAAAGAATGAGGCGTGCGCGCTCCGTCATTTTCATACCGCGGAACTACCGTGGCGCCCCCCAGCGGAGTATGCAGCTGTCGCACCACCTGTCGTGCGCACCGCTCCGTAGAGGATTCCTAGAGGAAAGGACGGGGGGGGGGACCGTAGGAGAAGAGAGAGAGGGGCAGGGGACGTGCATGCTGTGTGGGGGGTGTGGGACGCGGGAGCCGCTCCGTAGAATAGATGATTCCTAGAGTAAAGGAAGAGGGTGAGCGTACGAGAGCATAGGGGAGGGGACGCGAATGCGCTGTGGGGGGGGTGTGGGACGCGGGTGCCGCTTCGTAGAGAGGAGGAGAAGACGCGCATGCGCTCTGGTGGTGTGGGACGCGGGTTGGAGGGACGGACTAAGCCCCCTCCAAACACATGCAAGCAATATTAAGGAATGGGGTCAACCTGGGCGACAGACACCACCTGCCTAGCCATTACTAAGCAGCCTCTCTGTGCTCTCGGCCATGACTCAAGGAATGGGGTCAACCTGGGCGACAGACATCACCTGCCTAGCTATTGCTAAGCAGCCTCTCTGTGCTCTCGGCCATGACTCTGATGACTGTGATAGGGTTGACGGCCTTCATATTACTAGAGTGTTCTGGTTCGCATAATGGGTGCTTCCCTACTTCGTGAATGTGGCCGGACGCGGGACGCGGGACGGGGGACGTGGGACGGCGGACCGACATAGCCCCGAGCATAAGATGCTTCGCATCTAATAGTCGTATTTTCTCGGTCCGAAAGCTCCGCCAACGGCAGCGGCTCAGCCACTCCATGGCCTCTCCTTACGGAGACGCCAGCAGACGATTCCTCTACGGCGCCCAATAAAAGATGGCGGACGCGCCCAGTGTTGCCAGCTCACTAAGCATTATGAAAATCCCCTATTCGTACAGCCGCTAGGTAAGCGGTGGCTGCGTCACTAGCGCCAAATTCTCTCCTAGTGCTTTGTAGGGTAAACATCCAATCCAAAAAACAAAAAAAAAAATGGATCGGTGATGTTGCCATAAAACGATTTTGTTGATGTGTGAGGGGAAAACGTCATCGCTCCTGTCGGATGGCGAATCACGAGGCACAAGTTGACTGAATAAAGGGTTTCGTCGTCAACAGCCTGACTTCCGCCCTCTTCACCGTCACGACCACGTGAAAATATGCTGTATTAGCATGCGCAAATGGAACGCCACCGCTCGCATTTGTTATTTTTAATGCCAAGCATTTCTTAGAGAGCCTTAGATACATTGAGCGTTTCTATCTACGTATCTGCCTATCCAGCCGCCTACGTCTGGATACTCTCGTGATCACCTCCTTAGCTTGGTGTAGACCAATATTTGTCTACAAGGGTAAGAGGGTTGACGAATACGACTGTCTGGTCATGACACGAATAGCGTGAAAATCCTCTCGTGTACGTCGTGAAACCCTCTCCTCCAGACACATGTGGCACTTACCCCTATACCTCGGGTTGCGGTATGCGAGTATGCCCCGCAGGTACCTTCGGTTGCGGTATGCGAGTATGCCCCGCAGGTACCTTCGCAGTTTCTATCTACTCGGGAACTACAAGAACATACATTGGTAATTTAAATGCGATAGCGTTAAGAAAAACCAACATCGGCAGCGTGACCCGACCAATGCAAAGAATAAAAACCTGGACCCTAGAAGGAATCGAAGCCCAGCGAATCTTCGTGGCAGTCAAGTACTCTACCACAGAGCCACACCAGGTCTTGAAACTGCTCTGGAAAAAGACCCTAAGCACGTCAATTGAGGTTGCAGTGCTGGCTCCCTAATTCTATAACAAAGCAATAAACGGTTACACATGCATTCTTATGACACAGGCTAGATACAGGGTGGTTCCAGTGTTGGCTCCACTTTTATAGCAGTCTAAGGGCCAAACAAGCGAAACGTTCCTTTCCTTCCACCGCGTCCTCACCTTACGTGAGGCCTCCCTACAACCAAGTACCACCGACGGAGGAACAGAAGCGTACTCTGAAAGCTCCCTTCACCCGTCCTCGCGGGAGGAATGGTTGCCGCTCCTGCGTTCGAGATTATCGAATATAAGCTTTGCTCACAAGCGTTTATTTTGTAAAAAAAAAAGTTGGGTCACCACATCACTTCCAAATTGAAAACTTAATATAGAGACGCGTGTACGCTTTCTTCCAACTGCGATTACTAAATGTGAAAAGCCACCGTAGTCGAGCGCAAGACGTGGTGCGGTCTAGCAACACTGAAACGCCCGCCCCTTTAAACGCTGTCAGTCTAAACGCGCTGCACGAGTCAGACATGCCTGCCAAAACACCCTTCTCCCCGCAGAGGTGGGGTGGGAGGGTTGCCTCGGAAACAAGCATCACGTGGGCTAGCTCATCACGTGGGCTAGCTGTGAGGTGAAGCGCTCGTTCGGGCCAGGAGCGGACCTAAGGGCACACGAAGGTAGCCCCAAAGCAACCTTAAGCTGAGGAAGCGCCAAGGAACCCTTCACCGAGGGCTCCTGCAGTGAGGAAGCTTTCAGAGTGACACAAGGCAGCCTCACCAAAATGAAGGCTTCCTTACTGAGGAAAGGAACGTTTCGTTGTTTGGCCCTAATAAACATTACATTTGTTTTCCTATGATTCAGCAATTAATATTAAAGCGTTGCTCGACGCTGAAGGAATACGCTTACGAAAACTTAGGTGTGATATTCATATCATCGCACACTGAAGCGCATTTCACTTTGATATTATTGACGTATCTGCACTAACGCGAGCGCTGATGCTACGTCACACCATACATTACCCTTGAAATGCCAGTGCAGTCGACGTTGCTGGTAAGCCCACAATGTGCCCACAACTACTGCACCCAACTTAAAATCGTCAATCTACCACCTAACGCTTCGCTCAACGCCAAAAAATAACGTTTAGACAATTATTCGCCGACTGCTTCGCATGAAACCAACTCCCACTAGGCTTAGGACCTGCCGATTTTTATCTTATTGTAGTTACTTGCGCGTGTTCTTTTCATGACCTCTCGCCTGGTAATTTTATGGTACTTACAACACATGCACGAAACATTCGTTTGCAAAATATTTCCTGTTTTCGATACACTGGAGGTGGCACTCCAAAGCGTTCGGCAAATTTGTTTCTGAAAAGCATGAGTGGTCGGAAAAGTGCCATTGAGTTATTGCTTTCACAAACAAGTAATCGCAATGCCAGCAGTCATTACACGTTTATGGCCGTCAATCGTCGTCAAAGCGTCATAAATGGTAAAAAAATTCTCATGAATCGTCGTTTGACTTGTGTGCTAGAACACTGGAAAACAACGATGTCACGGCATTGGCTTACAGTTAAATTTCGTTGTGCGAGCCGATTTATTGTACGACTTTTATACTAGCTATCTTCAATTCCTCTAGGAAAAGTACCTATGGCAAAACGCTTCATGGTGGATATGCTACTGTGGGCCCTATCGTCTTTACACTATAAGTATGACTGGTGTGGCCTTTCTGTTATCCTAGCAGCAGCAGTACTTTCGCTTTACGACACAAGATATGTAACTATTACATATTCGCTAAATGACATTAAGAAATATGGCGTTTGTGCCCGAACGAAAACTTTACATTTAACAAACATTCCTTGTTTCACATGTCACTTACCAATATGCGACTTGCGCACGACTACCTTAACTTCGTCGGTCATCTTGTTGCCGAAAACCTCCGTCGCTGCTACACTCGACCTTACCAAACCACACAACAACGGCATCACGGAGTGCTTTGGTTATGCGGTGTCAGAGCAATGAAGCCTAACTGTACACGCCGGTCACCGTGCTCGGATTCTTCTCGAGTATAATTTGCTTCTTCCGCGTTTCACGGAGTTTAGTATCTAAGCAAAGCGTTCCTATAGACACCACGGACATGTCGCTCTCGCAAACATCAACGCAGAGGCAGGTGAAACCGACCTGCCTGCCGGGGAAATTACTTCGATAAAGAACTAGCATCGTCGCTACTATGGTCGGACTGGGGATTTCCGATCTTCTGCGATTGTGCTTCGCTAATACCACTGTCACTCGTAGGCGTGTTCGATGAGCTCATTTGTACGAGGTGACCGTTGATTCTTTCATAATCTCGACGCCACTACAATCTCACAATCTAAGGCGTCCACTGGCGTGCGCTTCCGAATGCTCTTTTTACATGCTCCGGGCGGTGCCTCTACGCTGATTGCAATCGTGTGGGAGTAATGTTGATGTACAAGCACACGATGTGAGAGCTCGGAAGGCGACGCTTGAAAACCATCCTAACATTGTGCGGTGTGTTGAGAAGAGAGCTGTATCACACGTTTGCGGTGCCCATGCCTATGTTATGGAATTCAGAAAATTTAAATCTTCTAAAGGCATTTTTTCAACCCGCGTTTGTGAAACAAGCGGTGTACTGATAAAATATCGACACTCTTCTTTTCAGTGCCTGCTCAATGGGAATGGATACTTAAGGCACAAAACGACACCCTCCTCTCGATACATTTCAGCGCTGAAGAAGGCAACAACTTTCCTATCGCTGGACTGGTATGTACATAGAATATTTGAGCAGAATAATGCTCTAAACGTGGTACACATCAGCACGTGTTAGCGCACACACTATTGCGATAGTTATCATCTGGACACCTCAGGCGCACGTTTGGCGTCTGCGTCATGTTCCCGACAAAGTTCAAATTGATCAAGTCCCGTTATCTCGCACTTCTACTGCTACGGGAAAGCCGACGCTGGAGCGAAAGTCTCGGCGTAATTGTTTGTATTTTACGACCCAAAACCCCAGCATGGCTATCAGAGGCGCCGTAGTGGAGGGCTACGAAAATTTCGACGTCCTGAGGTTCCTTTATGTGCGCCTAAATCTACACACGCGGGTCTGTAGCACTTCGCCTCTATGAAGATGCCGCGACCGCGGCAGGGATTCAATCCCGCGACCTTCGGGTGAGCAGTCGAGAACTATAACCGCGAGCCGCCGCGGCGGGTCATTGGCGTAACCTTATGGCAAGCGCTTTTTCGTAAAACACTATGACTAAGCAATGTCCAAAATTTTTCTTAATCGCACCTCACGCTCTTAAATACAGACAACGCTCTCACGCTGTACGTCGAGGCCCGTTTAAACGCCCCGCTAAACTTTCCCTCGGACGCTTTTGGAAATCCGTTTAATACGCACATGATCTCAGACAGCTATACAACTATAGTTGTAGAGCAACGATAGACTATTGAATTATTGCACTCTAGTGCGATGTGAAGCAAGATTGCCTTTCCGTTATTTTGCAATTCGGTATATATACATTGAGCGAACTTCTTTCTGAACAGTTTATGGGAAGTTATACTGCAGCGAAGCAGTTCTACAGGAGTGAAAAAAATCGCACGATCGCTAAATCACATTAAGCAATGTTGAACTCCAAGAATTATTAATATTACATGCGACGTTCAGATCCAAACAAAGACGCGGTGACGCGAAATGACTACTAACCTCGACAAAAGATCAGATTGCCACATCAAAAACGAATGATCGCCGACGAGCCCATGATCGCGAAAGTACCACTCATTGGTTAACGGGGAATAAAATGCGCATGTGACTGATGCACCTTCGTCGGCCTTATTTGTGTATGCCTGCAAGCACCGCGTTCGACGCGTACGACGCCGCCACCGAAAGCTGTAATAACAGGCTTCGCTTGAGCGTATTATGACGCATGCGACCATAAGTTTTTGTTGCGGCACTCTGTCGTCCGGGGAGAGGATATGATCATGTGTAAGTGCTGCAATTTTGGAGTATTTTTATTGCCCCAAACAGGGACACTTAGCGAGTTTTCTGTAGCCCAATAATAAAGAGTATCCGCATCTCCCATGGTGACGCAAATTTTTTTCAGTATTTTTTCAATAGCCCAATATGTCTATATACTGCCAGAAGTGGCAACAAGGGTGCGATTTTGCAGGTCCTCGTATAACCTTAAGTAGCATGGTCAGCGGTCATGGTTGCTTGATAACGCTTTCGGAACTCTCCAAAGCTAAGCAGACGGGCATATCGCAAGCATAATAGATTTGCGTAACATGAACTGAGTTCCCTGGAATGTCTACAAATTAAGACTAAATCCTTTTTTTAAGCTTTGAGTTTACGAAAGCGGATGTGTTTCGGCAACACTTGCTTCTTTACTATTTTCTCTTCTTTTTTTTTTCTTTTTTCATGAGGGCAGGCAACATTTTGCAGCAGCCTTTCAGAGATAACGTTCTATAATTGGCTGATGTTCAAGTGGCCATGTCAATTAGAAAACGCCCCGAGGTGCATCGAACCTGTAAGCTTAGTGATGTGGCCACGCTACTAAATTTTGAATATAGACATTTTAGCTGCAGAGCGCAGGGTTGCCGTTGGTAGATACTTTGCGCCAAATTGGCTACTTTTGGACCCCGTTGGCGACGAAAATTTCCAGTTGGCGCCATGGCTCTCTTTTTTAAACTTGTGGTTTTACTTATTCCAAATGGTTTTATTTATTCATCGCTATTAAGACTCTTGATAATACCGCTTCTGTTCTATTTGGCTAGAAATTCGGCGAGAATATCAAATGACATGGCTACTTGGGCTACTTTTGGCGTGAGTTCTGGCGCCTTTTCATGTCCACCCAACGGCAACCCTGGCGGAGCGTCGCTTGCGCTGCACTCCGCAAAGATATAGGTTGTGTTCCAATTCTGGACATCATCGTAGACAGTCTACGCCGACAGCTTAGAAGACTACACCGAGCTCATGTTGTCTGAGAAATTGAACGCGTCTAGAAGACGTCTACGCGACGTGACGCCACCTAGCGACGAGATGAGAAGGCTAAGAAAAACAAACGTAACAGTTATTTCTTTAGCTTCTTTCGTATTCAAATCTATGAAAAATGTAATGTAGCTAACGTTACGCGCCTGGAAAAGCGTCTGCTTGTGCGCAGACGACCATATCGGCAAGATCCAAGCTATCAGGCCATTTCGCTGAGTCGCCATCTTGGTTGGACAGCGAAGTAGCCTGCATCGGATTTGTCTCCGATGCTGTCTTCGTGAAGCTGTCTATTTTGCCGGCTACGTGAAAACTGGAATCGGACTTAAGATGACCGCTGTCCACTTAGCTGCCTATTTTGCCGTCTACGGTTAGTATTGGAACACACCCATAGAGGCTCGAGCCAGTGCACGAAACTGCATATATTTCTCTCGACAAGCGCGTCTTGTCGAGACGCGGTCAGCTTGAATACACACCGAACACGAAGCCAAGTGGACTCACCTTCACGCTACGCTCAATTCACTTCAGAGCGGAGCGAGAGTTGCTTTCTATACATTCCGCTGCTTGCACGATCGTTCTGCGCACGCGCAGTACAGTTCCTTCGCATTTGTGTCTAAATTGCGTCACGAACATTGAAGTTCCTTCTCGTGTTTGTGTGTAAATTGACAGGGTACGCAGGTCTGGCCGGAGCGGATTGCAAACGCTCCGCTAAGTTTTCGATAGAAATGGTTCTATTAACTTCGACATGTTCCATTAACTTCGACATGAAACGGCAAAACATCGTGGGAAGCATTAGCAGATGACCGCGCTTGCCACGTTAATTATTATTATTTTTTTTCCATGTAGTGAACGCATCTTTGGAATAAAATTTTCGGTTCCGTGAAGTCTGATAATGCCCACATGACATATGAAGTCACCATTGCCAAGAAAATTATGAAGCGGACATGCATATTCTGTCTATCGCAGAGTCTCCCAATACGAATGCATTTTCCAACAGTTGACCAGCGCGACGACTGGTTCTCTTATGCGTCGTTATAGTTGCGTAACTGCACTTATTCAACAGTTTTTTATGACGTCAGAAAAAATTAACTGGGTGTGAAATATGAAACTGATGGCACGTGATGACGTGTTATGCCGGAAAGATAATCATAGCCTGAAAAAGACGCGATAACAAAGTGCTGTCATGAACAAATAGCAGATGTTAAACCTGGGCAAGCAAACTTCACCAAATGGAGCTTGAAGAAATGGAGGTCGACGGTTTTCTTTCAGGCGTTGCGTAGATCACATGCTAACGTCATCACCACATTACGGTATAGTCTGCGAAATACTTCGTGTGAAGTCAATTCTAGTGCAGTACGTGGGAATCCCATATGTTGTCTCCGCTTGACACACGGCCTTGTTGTACGACTAGTACACTACGTTATTCGGTTGCTTTCTAACCATGTAATTCAACGATGTGTTATTTTTATCTGTCTCGGCAGGGTACGAGCTACGAAGCCATCTCCAAATTCAAGACGCCACCCGGCTCTACACTTTTTGTCGAATTCAGTGTGATCAATCCAACAAAGCCGTAAGTCAAGTTGAAGTACTCCGCATACTTCCACAATTAAGCTCTTGCGAAGCGTTTGATCACGCAGAGGGGTCATTCCACGTGCCGCAGTTTAAAAGAAAAAGAAATAGCAAAGAACGTCGAAACGTCTAACCGTATCATATAATCAAATCATGTCAGAGGCAACAACAGCGTCGGCTTCTGCATTGGGGACATTCGCAGCGTGTTGCTCAAATACAAACACGTAACAACCATGAGAGTTGTTAGTACATGCTTGTCCTCTGTATACCTATACGTCCTCTTCGAGCGTCCTTCTTTGTGCTGCGGCGGCGCGCTGCAAGTATCGACCTGCTAGTCGTTCTTCGTCTGATATTCTAATTTCTTTCTATCGCATTCATTGCTTCGCGCTAGTGGCGAAACTGTGACTTTTTTTTAAACACACTTGGGACTACCACTACAAGCACACTTGCATGGGACCCACTACGCCATAATATATCACAATTTTTTGTAGTGGGGAAGCGTCCACTGGGCCATTATTTGTCATTCTTCGGAAAAGCATGGTACCCGCTACACACTTGTAACGCATTATGTGCACTTTGTTGATGCTGTGGCTGACGACAATGAAGAATTATGCCTGAGGCTTTTGTAATGATTTGGAGCATTTAACGGCCCACTCGTTGCGCAATTCGCAGTGTGTGACGTCTGGTTGTTACTTTCCTGTTCTAAAACGCTTTACAACACATGTTAACGCGATTCCTTACCCGACATGAAGCCTGCATTGGGTCAATTTGCAGCGCAGTTTCAAGCACCGGCGTAGCTCAGTGGTAGAGTGCTGGGCTGCTGCGCAGAGGGCCCGGGTTCGATTCTCATTCTGGCATAGGTATTAACGCGTTAGCGTTAAAGAGCTCGTTTCGCAGAAATTCCGGCGTCGGCGTCGGTGTCGGCTTGGAATTGCAGTGAAAATAACTTTCATGCTTTGCAAACACGCGCGTCCTCTATACAGGCGTCACAATACAACATGTAGCCTAATATCGCAGTAATATTGCGTGGTACAAGTGTGCATAGCCATCACGCGTCAGAAGATGTGAATATCATAACGACATTGTGGTTCAAAGCCGTGTACCCATTACAAAAGGCACACACGTTACTGCGCATATTCCGTTAAGACCACGTAGTGGGTGCATAGCAACTTCGAAAACATTTCCCGCATTTACCGCGCATAATGCTCGTGGTTTAAAGCATGCTACGCATTACATAGTGTGTACTAAGGGATTGAAGTGCATACTAGGGACAGGATATCGCTATCGCGTTCAACTCTTAAAGGCCAAGCGTAAGGATCCCTCAATGTTTTTTTTTTATTATTAATTTAGTTTTTTTCTAATTTCGCTCGATAGTGGTTACTGACACCGGAGGCGGCGGCGGACAACTATGGCGCAAAAACAGCAGTTGTTTTCATCTCATAACAGCTTTCGCTGTAAAAGCCAAAGACAAACAGCACTGTGTGCCTTCCCTCTATTTCCGGCTTCGTTTCTTGTGCGCTTTTTTGTGTGCGAGAAATGAAGACTTACCCAAAGTTTTTTTATATATTGCCACGCGCGCTGCTTTTACTGTATTCGGTTTCCGCCCACAAAGACTATCAGCAGTACTCGGCGCAGACCGCGCCTTATTGTTCCAGAAGCTTCTCGCTTGTAGTAGATCGTTCTGTTAAGATTGCACGCAAGATGCTAGCACTCAAGATTATTCCAGAGCTTGCGCGACGACTAGTGATAAGGCTAGAATGTTCGACGCGTGAGTTATAAAAGCCGGCGCGTTCCAACGTTGTTCAGTTGATCGACGGCCGACGCTCTGTTCGCCGCTATCAGTGCCAGCGTGTATTGCTGTAATCTTACTTTCCGTTTACCGGCCACAAGTTCGGCCTAATAAACAGTTTAATCTTGGACCCGTCGCCTACTGCCTTCGTCGACGTCACAACCACGTGACAATATGTAAGTACTGTGCCGTTGTAAAGATTGTGAGGACGATCGCATGGCGTATTTCAGAGCCGGCGCATGCGTTGTCCTGAAAAGTCTTCATCGGCAGCGCAAGTTGGATCATGCCGCTACCGGCGGAACGGAGACGCCACAGTAGGAAACGTCGCGTCTCGTCAACACTCAGCATGACAGCCTGGCGTGGTAGTCACGAGGATTTCAATGCGCCGCCCCGCGCTTAAAGGTACAGCTAATAAAATTTGCTTCTTACAAGAGCAACCGTGAGGCGCCACATAAAGTGTGCTCTCCCCCTCCGATCGTGAAGCAGGCGCGAACGCTAGCCGACGGGTTCGAGTAGGAAAGGGTCGACGGAGAGGGTGGTGAACGGCCGGATGGATCGGGCACATTCGACTTCCATTGATAAAAATACAGGAGGCGCTGGTTTCAGCAACGCACTGCAAGTGTCGACAATACAGAACCCGACGCTCTTACATACTTCTTTTTCTTTTGAACTCCGGCGTGCGGAGTGACCCCCTGCGTCTCCTGCCACGCGATGGTGCCTGACGCAAATGTGGCTGGTGTTCTTTCTTTTTCTTTCCGCATCACGAGTGGGTACAGAAAGGGGCCACTTTTTTCGTGCGCTTCTCACGGGCCGTTTTCAGATTAAACGAGAACGTAGGAGCGTTGCGTGATAGAAAACACGCTCAAGCTCCTCCGAGGTCTGCGTACCGCCAGCGGTAAAACATGTAGATAAATAGCTGGCCGTTAGTACGCCGGCACAAGCATGCGCGTAGTTGAGTTGTCTAACGCAGCGCGCGAGTGGTTGCTGGTTCGAATACCCGGTCGGGTGCTTCGGAATTTCTTTTTGTTTGTGCCTTTATGCATATATATATATATATATATATATATATATATATATATATATATATATATATATATATATATATATATATATATATATATATATATATATATTGCTGCATTGACCTATCGACCCGGAAATCCTCTGTTAACGCTGGCTACTCGACAAAACCTTTTGGACGTGGAAGTAGATGGCGTGCCTGTTTCGGCACTCATCGACACAGGTGCCCAATTATCAGTCATGAGCGCTCACCTTTCTCGCCGTCTCCGTAAAGTTCGTACACCCGCCTTATCGCCTGTTGTTCGTGTAGCCGATGGCGGTACTGTTACCGTCCTTGGAATGTGTGCTGCGCGTGTGAGCTTCGATGACCACAAGACCCCAGTTCTCTTTGCTGTTCTGGACGAGTGCCCCCATGACCTCATCCTCGGCCACGACTTTCTGAGCACGCATTCTGCCCTTATCGACTGTTCTTCTGGTATGTTACAGTTAGAGCTTCCTGCTATGCCTGACCTCACCACCGCGTCGCCACCACGTTTATGTGTAGTCCAGTTGGTTCGTTTGCGCCCAGGTACAGCGACTTACGTCTCATTTAGCCCAGACCCACCGGTACCTGATGGCGACTACCTGATTACCCCTTCATTTGACGTTCTTCTGACGCGACGTGTAGCTCTCCCTCACTCACTTGTGACTGTTTCTGCGAACCACGCATGCATACCTGTGCTGAACTTTGGACGTTGCGCAGAATTGCTTCCCGACGGTATCACGCTGGGCACCATATCACCTTTAGACGCACACGACCCTGTTGCCCTGGCCAATTGATGCCCCACAGTCGCCTTCAGGTAGCCCCGCTACTAGCACAACACTTGATGGACCCGTTCGACAACATGATTGCCCCGGACCTTTCCCCTTCTCAAAGCCAGGACCTGCGCCTTTTGTTGGCGTCATACCGGGAAATTTTCGATTTCGCTTCACCCCAACTTGGCCAAACATCTCTGGTGACCCATCGAATCGATACCGGGGACGCAAGACCCATTCATCGACGTCCTTACCGTGTCTCTGCGACCGAGCGCACCGTCATTCAAAGTAGAAGTCGACAAGATGCTCGCTAAGGACATCATCGAGTAATCTTCGAGTCCTTGGGCGTCCCCTGTGGTTCTTGTAAAAAGAAGGACAACACCTGGCGGTTCTGCGTCGACTACCGGCACCTCAACAAGATCACCAAGAAAGATGTCTACCCTTTGCCGCGAATAGACGACGCCCTTGATTCTCTTCATGGCGCACGGTACTTTTCCTCCATAGACCTTCGTTCGGGCTATTGGCAGATTGCTGTCGATGAAAATGATCGGGAGAAGACCGCCTTTGTTACACCGGATGGGCTGTACCAGTTTAAAGTCATGCCGTTTGGGTTGTGTAACGCGCCAGCAAAATTTGAGCGCATGATGGACTGGCTACTTCGGGGTTTCAAATGGTCTACATGCCTCTGCTATCTCGACGATGTCGTCGTTTTCTCGCCTACGTTCACAAGTCACCTGCAACGCTTGTCCGCTATTTTGCAAGTTTTTCGCACCGCCGGTCTTCAACTCAACTGTTCAAAATGCCGCTTTGGCCGCCTACAAATCACCGTGCTCGGTCATCTTGTTGACGCTGCGGGGATACGACCTGATCCAGCAAAAATACGCGCCGTTACTAACTTCCCTATTCCACGTTCTTCCAAGGACGTTCGCTCGTTTTTCGGCCTATGCTCGTATTTTCGCCGCTTTGTTAAGGATTTTGCAGCGATTGCGCAGCCCCTCACATGCGTTCTCAAAAAGGACGTTCCCTTCTCTTGGGGTCCTGCCCAAGCGTCGGCTTTTTCTCATCTCGTCGACATACTCACGTCGCCCCCTGTGTTGGCCCATTTCGACGATTCTGCGCCCACCGAAGTACGTACCGATGCCAGTGGTCATGGTATCGGCGCTGTCCTCGGCCAAAATCAACGTGGTCGGGATTGCATTATTGCATACGCCAGCCGTCTTCTCTCCGCAGCTGAACGGAACTATCCAATAACAGAGAGAGAGTGCCTCGGTCTTGTTTGGGCAGTCGGAAAATTTCGTCCATATCTGTACGGCAGACCCTCCACCGTTGTAAGTGATCACCACGCCCTCTGCTGGCTCTCTTCTCTTAAGGATCCCGCAGGTCGCCTTGGTCGTTGGACATTACGACTTCAAGAGTACTCGTTCACTGTCGTCTACAAGTCTGGCCGTTTGAATCAAGACGCCGACTGCCTGTCCCGTTATCCTGTAGACCCGCCAGAACCTTCGGCGAACGATACCATTGCATCTGTGCTCGCTATAACTGACCTCTTCAACATCTCTGTTGAGCAACGCCGTGACCCAACCGCAAGATCATTGACCGCCTCAACTCACTGGCTCCTGCTCCCTTCGTCTCTTCGTGCTACGCGATGGCACCTTGCTTCGTCCCAATTTGATACCTGATGGTCCTGACCTCTTGCTTGTGATACCGGCACACCTTCTTGCGACCGTTCTGGCTCAGCTTCACGACATGCCGACGGCGGGGCACCTCGGCGTTTCCCGCACCTACGATCGTGCACTCCGTCGGTTCTACTGGCCAGGAATGTATAGGTCGGTACGCCGTTACGTGACCTCGTGCGACCTTTGTCAGCGCCGCAAGAAGTCAACACTCCTGCCTGCTGGCCGTCTTCAATCACTCGACGTCCCATATGAGCCGTTTCGTCGTGTCGGCCTCGACTTGCTTGGTCCGTTCCCTACGTCTGTCGCGGGAAATCGATGGATCGCCGTTGCCACGGACTATGCCACACGGTTTGCCATTACTCGCGCACTTCCAACCAGCTGCGCGACCGACGTAGCGGACTTCTTGCTCCACAATGTAATCCTTCAGCACGGAGCACCGCGGCAGCTCCTAACGGACCGTGGCAGGCAGTTTCTTTCTAGGGTCGTCAATGACATTTTGATCGCTTGCTCGACCACGCATAAGTTAACCACGGCCTACCATCCGCAGACGAATGGCTTGACGGAGCGGATGAACCGAACCATTACCGACATGCTGGCGATGTATGTGTCCGCCAACCACCAAGATTGGGATGCAGCGTTGCCTTTTGTCACGTTCGCCTATAACACGTCCCGGCAAGAGACGGCTGGTTATTCGCCGTTCTTTCTTTTATTCGGTCGAAATCCAAAGTTGCCTATGGACACGATGATGCCTCCTTCGACGTACCCACCTAGTGAGTACGCTCAAGAAGCTATAGCCCGCGCCGACCATGCACGCCAACTTGCGCGCGTTCGGCTAACTGACTCGCAAGCGTCCCAACAATCCCGTTACGATAGCCGTCACCGAAACGCCCACTTTCTTCCTGGATATCTTGTCCTCCTGTGATCTTCAGCACGCCGTGTTGGGCTTTCTGAAAAGCTACTGTTCCCGTACACCGGACCATACCGTGTGCGCCGCCAAGTGACCGACGTCACGTATGAAATCGAACAATTGTCTTCGTCCTCATCGACTCAACCCCGCACCGACATCGTTCACGTTGTCCGTCTGAAGCCCTATCGTACACCGGACTCCTCCAACGCATGTGTATAGTGACCATTCCCACTACCGCCTTTCTCCGGCTGCACCGAGTCGGTGCTTTCGCCGCCCGAGGGTAATGTTATGTGCCGTTTACATAGAGAACGAAGAAGTGAAGGACCTGGTTAGTTCCTGCCTTCGCCATCTTGGTTGTTTTACCCTCACCGCTGCTACTGTGTAAATATTGTAAATACACCCTTCTTCTGTATTCTCCCCGTAACAATATATATATATATATATATATATATATATATATATATATATATATATATATATATATATATATATTGTAACGAAGAAGAAGTACTCCGGCACAGAGGCAGCCACATCGAGCTTGCAGCAGAGGCTCGAGCTAGTGAACTATGCCCGGTGCTTTGCTACCAGCACTACGCTCAATAAATCTCCTTTATATTTGGTGGAGCCGTGCTGGGTACCGTTCCCTCAAGCTTCCCTCTACCATCCTGGATCTCCGTTCTCGGCGGCTACCTTCTGCTATGCCCGACGCCGACCAGCAGACGCTTCCATCGGCACCTGCCACCTGCCCTGGCAGTGTTCCCCAGCGCGAGCTTCAATCTTCAGCGGAACAGACGACAACGACGTCGAAGATTGGCTCTCGAAGCCTTTGTTCGCGAAGAAGTCGCACAACAGCTATCCCTGGTGCCATTCACTCGGGAAACTACCACAACTCTGCCATCGTCCCTCCGTGGCGTCATTCAAGGAGAGGTCGCTGAGGCGCTGCCAGCTGCTCGCGAGCAAAATCTGGTGGCTGCTCCACTCACATACGCTGCGGTTGCTGCCATGCCCACTCGCAAAGCACCCGCATCACCTGTTCAACATCCTGTGAGCTATGCCCCACCTCCAGTCCACTGGGCCAGCACTGCCACCGCCACCGCCAACCCGGGGCGCACGCCCGACAATCGACCGATATGCTTCGCATGTCGATACCCCGGACACGTCGGAAGGTATTGCCGCCGCCGGGTGCAACCCACTGAAAACAACCCCCGAGAGCCGTACTTCCCGTTTGACCCAAACGCGCATTACGCTCCCTCCAACGCAGCGCAAGCTCGCTACCAGGCTGATCGCCGCCCTCGATTCGATCATTTCCCACTCGCCCTCCCCGCGTCCCCGATCACCTTCGCCGATGCGTCGACGGCCCGCATCTAGCGAAGAGGGAAACTAGACGACGCAGTTCCTGAGGCAAGAACTGCGCAAGTTTCGGTTTGCCCAAGTCCTCACTCTTCACCTGCCAATGTCATCGATGTGTTCGTCGAAGGTGTCGCTACAGTCGCTCTTGTGGATACCGGGGCTGCTGTTTCTGTTATCGATGCTGAATTTTGCCGCTCAATTCCTAAAGTGACGACGCCTCTGTCCGGATTGTCGCTCCGTACAGCCAGTGCTCAGCCCATTCAACCGACCGCAGTCTGTACAGCCCGTGTGACCATTCATTCATTCATTCATTCATTCATTCATTCATTCATTCATTCATTCATTCATTCATTCATTTTTATTTCCTTAAAGACCCCGAGAGGGGTGGGTTAATATACAATTGATAGTGTTGTCACAATGATCAATGTGAAGTTACATTTGAAATGCTATGCATGAAGTTTGATGGGCAGGTGATTGTGGCGACATCGTGGGAAAGGCCGTTCCAGTCTTTTGCTGCTCTGGGAAAAAAAAGAAGCAGAAAATGTTTTAGTACGGGCACGTGGGCGAAAAACTTGTAGCGCATGGCCGGTGCGATGAGAAATGTGAGCTGCAGTGATAATGTAAGGAGAGCGATTAAGTGGCGAGTGAAAAAACTTGGGAACTAATGAGAGGGTTGCAATCCGTCGGCGACAAGACAAAGGCGATAAGTTGCACTCGGCTTTGAGGGATGAAACACTGATGTCGTATGAGTACGAATCATGAATGAATCTAGCTGCACGATTTTGAATGGTTTCAAGTGAGTTTGTGAGACCAACTTCAGGTGGGTTCCAGATGGGAGATGCGTATTCTAACTTTGACCTGACTAATGATGTGTAAGCAAGTAGTTTTACGTGACTCGGAGCGCTGCGTAAATGGCGTTTTAAGAAGCCCAAGGTTCTGTTAGATGATTATGCGATTTTATTAATGTGAGTGTCCCACGACAAATTGTAGGACAGGGTGACACCAAGGTATTTATAACTGGTTACTGATTCGACAGGGACGTTAGCTATGTTATAAGAGAAGTGAAGAGGATTTAGACGACGAGTGAAGGAGATTAGTTTACATTTAGTAGGGTTTAAGGACATAAACCAGTCATCACACCATTGTATGATATGGTTGAGGTCTTCTTGTAATAACATTTGGTCAGAAGGGGTTAGTAACGGTTCGATAAATGACACAGTCGTCGGCAAACATGCGGAAATTTGAAGATACATGCAAAGGTAGGTCGTTAATGCAGATTAGAAATAAAAGAGGACCAAGGACAGAGCCCTGTGGCACACCCGATGCCACCGGAAGAGGGTCAGACAAATTATCATTTGCAAACACCGATTGCGTGCGGTTAGTCAAGAATTCTTTTATCCAGTTAAGTACAGATGGGTGCAAGTTTAAGGAAGACAGCTTTAATATTAGGCGTTTGTGGGGTACCTTATCAAAGGCTTTCGCAAAATCAAGGAATATGGAATCGGTCTGTTTGTTAATGTCAAGGTTGGCATGAAGGTCACGAACAAAGATGGCAAGCTGGGTTTCGCAAGAGTGGCCCCTACGAAACCCATGTTGAGAGTGGTGAAAAAAGTTATGAGAATCGAGAAAGTTCATGATGTAAGAGTAAATGACGTGTTCCATGAGTTTGCAGGGTACGCTGGTCAAGGAGATTGGTCGGTAGTTGAGTGGCGAGTTTCTGTTACCGGATTTGAAGACAGGAACGACCTTTCCCACTTTCCAGTCGTCTGGGATGATGCCTGTTAAAAGAGACTGCGAAAATAACAATACAAAATAAGCCGACGCAATGTGACGTATATTTTTCAACAGTTTGGCATTAATACCGTCCATCCCAGATGCTGATGTTAACTTCAACTTTTCGATGAGGGATGAGATACCGTCAGCAGTAAAACTGATTTCAGGCATGGCAGGTGTGATATGACATGAAAACACAGGTATGCGTGCTTGTGATTCGTGAGTAAATACAGAGGAGAAAGCGTTATTAAAAGCATCAGCGCATTCTGCGTCTGAAAGAACCTCCCCAGATTCGTTAGTAAGAGTGGTGCCAACAGCTGCTTTAGGGTTAATTACCTGCCAAAACATGCGGGGATCGTTAGTTAACATATTGGGCAAATCATTGTTAAAAAATTTGAACTTTGCGTTACGGATAGCCGTTAGATATGATTTTTCAGCCTCGTAATACTTATCCCAGTTGTGGGAGCCCCCCTTTTAGTTTGGCTGTCCGAAATGTACGTTTTTTCTTGTTGTCTAGTCGGTGCAAAGATTTATTAAACCATGGCTTATGACTGTTAGCACGGATAGTGGTTTTAGGGATGAAGTTGGCTATTAGCTCGTTCAGCTTTTTCTTGAAAATTAGCCAGTTCTCCTGAACAGAACAGTGGTTAAAGTTCGACTCAAACGTAGGGAAAAGTACAGTAAGCTCATTATTTATAGCATCATAGTCCCCCCCCTATCGTATAAGGTTATTATTTTCTTTTGTATGTGTCGGGCAACAAGGGCTGAAACTAAAGTCTGCGTGTATAACTTTATGGTCGCTGATCTCACGGAGATAATGGATCGAAGACAGGCTATCAGGATGAGTTGTTAGTATTAAATCCAAAATGTTAGAAGAGCCGCATGTGACACGCGTGGGCTCAGTTACTAACTGCTTTAGGTTGTAATCAAGACAAACGCTAAGAAAATCTCTAGCTTCTGCTGGGTTAGTGCTAGAAGTGTCATCTTCCCAGTTAATACCAGGAAAATTGAAGTCGCCAAAAAGAACGATTTCAGCTTTATGATGCTTAGATGTAAGCTGGTTTAAAAGTATTATGAAGAGCGCGAGAAAAGTTAGGATTATTATGTGGGGGGCCTGTAGCAAGCACCTAATAATACAGACTGCGGCAGTGCCTGAATCAACACCCATAAAATTTCCAAATCTGTGTCAATGTTGATAACAGAACATGGTAACTGATTATTGGTTGCAATAAGGACACCACCCCCGCGAGTGCCTCTGCGGTCTTTCCGATAAACATTGAAATCCGGTAGATCGGCAAGCACTTCCGCGTCGGTGACGTCATTTGTTAGCCACGTTTCTGTTAGTATGAGAATACTGCTATCTGATGACTTGACAAGATGAGACAGGTGATCGCGTTTAGGCATAAAACTTCGAGCGTTCGTGAAAATTACAGAAAAAGAAAGGTTGGCTTTTAATTTAGGGTAAAAATTGGCGGTTACAGTTTGACGTCGACATGATTGCTATTTAATTTCTTGCACTGTTTTTGAGGTTTCATTAAACGAGTAGCGTTTCGTGCCGATGTGTAGCGTTTGATAGCGCAAAGAAAATGGAGAGGACTTCTGCCTTGCAAACTGGACCAACTGCCTTCTGGCGTTTTGAACACGACGTGAGAAATCCTCTCCAATGCTGTATGTCGTTCCTTTCAGTTTACGTCCGTTTGAAAGGATTTCGTGTTTAGTCTTGTGGAAAGTGAACTTCGCAATTATTGGTCTACATCTGCTGACGGAGTGGCCGCCCAAGCGATGCACACGATCAATTTCTTTGGGGTTAATATCTATGCCTAAGTAGTGATGGCAATGGTGAATGATTAGTTCCTCAGATTCAGCGTACGATTCCGAGGGATTAGCATCTGGTAGGCCGTAAAAAATTGAATTATTACGCCGTGACCTGTTCTCCGCGTCATCCAAACGTGCCTCAAGGTCATCTGTTTTGCGTGCGGCATGAACGGTGTTGTTTTTAATTAGTTCAAGTTCGGTTTTTAGGGGTAGCAGAGATTGGTGATGTTTTTCCATATCAGTGATTCGCTTTGTTAGGTCTGAGAGGGCGTGTTCGGTTGATTGTAGTTGGCTTTATAGTCCCTGTACTTCATTTAAGAGTGTTGACTGGCCCGCGGAAAGCTTTTTCAGTTCAGCGAGCACAGCATCAGGGCCCGGGTTTGATTCGATGTCTCCCGATACAAGTAACAATAACAATCTCACAGCACTGACACATTCAACAACAGTCGTACAGCAGCAACGTGGGCTCGGTAGCTGCAGCAAGAAGTAATTACTGCTCTTCTTTGTGAAGAGTGATTGCGGAACACTAACCTGCATAGCGAAGAGCAGCGGGTTAGTTGGTGACGTAACGAAGCAGCCACCAAGCCCACGAAGCGCGGCCGATGGGGGGCACACTTTTTATAGCTGGCGGAGTAGGTGATGTTGCTGGTGATGGGACTGTCCATCCACCATCCAGGACCAGGCTTTGCAAAAGTGGCGACAGGATGGCAGGCAGAGGCGAGATGAAATCTGATATCCCGGTTGTTTGGTCGACGGCCAGAGCAATGTCGAAGCGCCACAATCCACATTCCGGCGATGTGCCCGCAGAAGTGGACACACCGGCAACAAGAAGCAGATGCGCGACGATGGCTGATAGCACCTGCATAGCGAAGAGCAGCGGGTTAGTTGGTGACGTAACGAAGCAGCCACCAAGCCCACGTTCTGTACACGATAGAGTTAATCGTTCTTTCATCGTGCTCCCATGACGTAATCTTAGGATGGGATTTTCTGTCGCGTCACAACGCCGTAATCGATTGTGCTCGCGCTGAGGTTGAATTCTGTGCACTCGATGACCCAGCCTCGATCGACACCAAATCTACCGCGAAACTCGTTGTGAACGCCGACACCTACATTCCTCCGTGCTCTTCTGCATTCTTACCAGTGTCGTGCAACGCCATATCCGACGGGACAGTTTTCTTTTCGCCATCTCACATCTTCGTTGCCCGAAGAGCCCTTCCGTTGCCTTTTGCTGCTCTTGACCTTGTCCAAGGTTCCACCACAATGCCCATTTATAATCATCATGCATCACCGTTATCACTGCTTTCCCACGAGTGCCTTGGCCACGTTGAGACGGTCAACTCCACACGGATTATATCCGTCCCTGATGAGCCTGATGAGAAGCCTTCAACGACCGTCTGTCAACTGAGTGTCCCCTCCGCGCCCGACCCAGCATCTACCGATATATTTCGGCCATTCATCACCGCAGATTTGACACCTTCGCAGCGATCACAGCTCCTCGCCATCCTTCAGCGCTACCGCCCCTCTTTCGACGTTGCACAAATATCTCTAGGTCGTGCCTTAACAGTCGAACACCACATCGACACTGGCTCCCACTCACCGCTGCGGCAACGTCCATATCGCGTGTCCGCTACAGAACGCCGCGTCATTGCTGACCAAGTCGACGACATGCTCCGCCGAGGCGTCATTAGACCTTCACAGAGCCCATGGGCGTCTCCGGTGGTACTCGTCACAAAGAAAGACGGCTCCATCCGCTTCTGCGTCGATTTCCGGCGGTTGAACAAGATCACGCTGAAGGATATCTATCAACTGCCGCGCATTGACGATGCTCTGGACTGTTTACAGGGTGCCGAGTTCTTTTCTTCGTTAGATTTGCGGTCAGGCTACTGGCAGGTGCCCATGGCGGAGGACGATCGCCCCAAAACCGCTTTTGTCACGCCAGACGGCTTATATGAATTCACCGTCATGCCTTTCGGACTTTGCAACGCGCCCGCTACGTTCGAAAGGATGATGGACAACGTTCTGCGTGGCCTTAAATGGAAGATCTGCCTCTGCTACCTCGATGATATCGTAGTCCTCGCCCCTGACTTTGCAACACACCTACGTCGCCTTGAGCACGTCCTTGCTTGTTTGACCAACGCCGGTTTGCAATTAAACCTTAAAAAGTGTCGATTTGCCATGCGTCAACTGACCATTTTAGGCCACGTTGTGTCCAAGGACGGCGTTCTTCCGGATCCCGAGAAATTGCGCGCTGTCACGGCGTTTCCGAAACCTACTACCATCAAAGAACTGCGCAGTTTCGTTGGCTTATGTTCTTATTTCCGGCGATTCGTTCGAAACTTTGCGTCCATTATATCACCCCTCACGCAACTCATCGGCGGCAGTAAAGATCTCTCATCGTGGGCCCCTGCCTGCGACGAGGCTTTCACCACCTTGCGACGACTTCTCACGACACCACCCATTCTTCGTCCATTTTGATCCGCAAGCTCCAACTGAACTCCATACCGACGCCAGCGGTGTAGGCCTGGGTGCTGTGCTCGCACAGCGTCAACCTGGCCACACAGAATACGTCGTGGCGTACGCCAGTCGCACACTCACCAGAGCAGAGAGTAACTACAGCGTCACAGAAAAGGAGTGTTTGGCCATTGTGTGGGCGCTTGGCAAGTTTCGCCCATATTTGTATGGCCGTTCATTTGACGTCGTGACCGACCACCATGCGCTGTGCTAGCTTTCGACGTTAAAAGACCCATCTGGCCGCCTTGCTCGCTGGGCGTTGAAAATACAAGATTACGACATACGCGTGGTTTATTGTTCAGTACGGAAGCATGCTGACGCTACCGCGCTTTCCCGTTCCCCTCTCTCTCTCTGACCGCCACTGCTGACTCCGCATATGAACCCACATTGTCATCTCTTGACTTTGACAACATTGCTGTGGAACAACGCAATTACCCGTGGACTGGGTCTCTTCTCCACCTTCTCTGTGACACCTCTAAGGTCCCAAAGTCGCGAATACTCCGGTGCCAACTTCCACACTTTTCGATTCGTGACACGCTGCTCTATCGGCGCAATTATACACCAGAGGGACGCAAATGGTTGCTCGTTGTCCCGCGAGCCTTGAGGTCAGAGATCTGTTCCTCTTCCCACGCTGACCTACAATGTGGCCATGCGGGAGTCTTCAAGACTTACGAAAGACTTCGACACCGTTACTACTGGCGTGGCATGTATACTTTCGTCCGCAACTTCGTCCGCTCTTGCCGCGAATGTCAGCGTCGAAAATCGCCACCGCACATCTCCGCCGGTGAACTACAGCCTTTGCCATGCCCTCCCCGACGCTTCGACCGGGTCGGTATAGACCTTTATGGGCCGCTTCCATTGACTCCTACAGGCAACAGGTGGATATTAGTAGCAGTCGACCACTTAACACGCTATGCCGAGACAGCTGCTCTTCAAAGTGCTACATCACAGGACGTCGCCACTTTCATACTGCGCCGTATTGTGCTGCGTCATGGCGGTCCTCGAAAACTCCTCAGCGACCGGGGCCGCGCCTTCTTATCCGAGGTCGTTGAACAATTGCTGTCTGAATGTGCTATTGTACATCGCACATGCACCGCTTACCACCCGCAAACCAATGGTACTACAGAGCGCTTTAATCGAACTCTCGGTGACATGCTCTGTATGTACGTTACATCTGATCACTCAAATTGGGACCTAGTTCTCCCATTCGTAACCTACGCGTACAATACGGCAACGCAAGCTACCACTGGTTTCTCTCCTCTTTACCTCCTCTACGGCCGTCCCCCCTTCCCCCACCATTGACACCATTCTGCCCTATCGACCGGACGCGTCCGAGTGCCCGCCGATCTTAGACGCCGCCAGACACGCAGAAGAATGTCGCCAGCTGGCCCGCCGCTTTACCTGCGATGACCAGAACCGCCAAAAAGCAATCCACGATGCCCAGAGCTCGACTGCGGTTTTTCTTCCAGGCACCCTTGTGTGGCTGTCAGTGCCCCACCGCACACCAGGACTCTCTTCCAAACTTCTTCCTAAGTACGATGGGCCGTATCGCGTTCTCGAACAGACTTCTGCAGTCAACTACCTTATTGGGCCTCTCACGCCGCCGTCCGACTTGCGACGTCGTAACCGCGAGGTTGTACACGTTCAGAGACTCAAGCCGTACCACGCTTCTGCGGATTCTGCAGACGACTAAGTCGCCAGGATGGCTCCTTTTTTTCCGCGGGGCCATTGTAACGAAGAAGTACTCCGGCACAGAGGCAGCGACATCGAGCTTGCAGCAGAGGCTCGAGCTAGTGAACTGTGCCCGGTGCATTGCTACCAGCGCTACGCTCAATAAATCTCCTTTATAATATATATATATATATATATATATATATATATATATATATATATATATATATATATATATATATATATATATTTCTTTTTTGGGGCGGGTTTGAAGATCGATGGTTCCGGCTCGGAATATGATTGAAGAAAAGGATGCACGTACGAAATGTTTTATTAACGTTTCGGCTGGTGGACGAGCCTTCGTCAGAATATATATATATATATATATATATATATATATATATTTAGTGTGAGCACTATTCATACTCTTCATCTTCTCATCTGTAAATACACATCATCGCCACTTGAGTCTGAGCAGGGGGGGCTCTGGCTCGAGTGAGAATAAAGAAGAGTGTTGAGGCCTGAACGTTGTCTCACAAGTGGTGGAGGTGCTGGGTATCGATCCCAGTACCTCTCGCTCCGTTCGGACATCGCGAAGAAGAAGTTAGCGGGGCGTGTCCAGCAAAATGGCGAGTCGTACACTTCTTACATTGAAGATGTCCTCGCCCTTTGTCGCCGAGTGAACAGTTCAATGACGGAGACTGACAGGGTGCGCCACCTACTCAAAGGCATTGGTGCTGCGGCATTCAACGCACTCGTGGTGCAGAACCCCACTACCGTCTCACAAGTTGTCGCCACGTGTCAGCGCCTTGATGAGCTCCATCTGCTCCGTTTGCAGCCTGACACATGTCATTTGAGTGCACCCTCTGACAGCGAGCTACGCGCATTGATTCGGGCCATCAGACGAGAGGAACTCCAGGCACAAGCTGCGTCTGGCCCTCTTGAGCTCCGCACGTCATCTCCTGGCAGCAGCCTCCGCAACATCGTCAGGGAAGAACTTGTTGCCTTGAGGTGTGCGGAAGTTCCCAGGCATGACCCTGTGCCGACACCAACTTACGCACAGGTTGCGGCGCTAGCACCCTCCCCTGATCACACACCATCCCAACCGTCCCCAATGCACGGCTCAGTGAATGTTCTCTCCCCACGACCGTCGCTTCCGTCTCCCAACACCTGGCGGCCACCCCCGACCTGTATGCTATTATTGTGGAATCCGTGGCCATATCTCCCGGTTTTGCCGACGCCGTCAACAGGACGAAAGACGGGGTTACGAGTACTATGAGAGAAACGAGCTTCCTGGTCCGATACCACAAAACAGTCGCCCCTACCAACGTTACGAACGCCGTTCGCCATCTCCTCAGAGCCTCGAAGGAGCCGGTCCTCCCCGTTTCTCGCGTCGCCGCTCTCCGTCCCCGATGCTCCGCTCCTCTTCGCCCCTTCGACCAGCTACTTCGTCCCCGGGCCACCGCCCGGAAAACTAAGTAGTGCAGCTTTGGGAGGGAAAGCTGCATCTGTCGGGCTAAGTCAAACTCCTCCGCAGCGGCCCTCAAATGTACTGTTAGTATGTATTGAAGGTGTCTGGACTGAAGCATTGGTAGATACGGGTGCAGCGCTTTCCGTCATCAGTACTGGACTGTGTTCTCGTTTGCGCAAAGTCAGAACGCCGTATACTGGACCTCCTCTTCGGTGCGCCAATGCAGTTCTTGTGCGGCCTGTTGGTGTGTGCACAGCGAGAGTTTTTATCGATGGCATACTTCATCACATTCCGTTTCTCGTCCTGTCGTCGTGTACCCACGCACTTATTTTAGGATGGGACTTTCTTTCTTCAGCATCGGCCGTGATATCTTGCCATCAGCGAGTCGTTCATATGACTAACACGGAATTTTCATCTGATGACGATGCTCGCCACCTGCATTTCGTCACTGCCACTGATTGTGCTATTCCACCTGGCAACGAGAATTTACTGACGTTGACGTCCGATACCATCATCAATGGTGATGTGTTTCTCGCTCCATGCGATCGCTGGATATCTGGTGGAATCGTTATTGCGCCTAGCTTGGTCAGGTTTCATGACAGCAGAGCGTTGGTCACTGCACGTAATCCTACATCTTCGCCACTTGTTCTGCCCCAAGGTACCCGGTTGGCCTGCTTTGCTGACACCGAACCTCTTGCCCTTATGCCCCCTTCATACCGATGCACCACTGTCGCCTACTGCTAACGACGATCATGCGACGACCACAGCTTTGACTGCCACGATCAATCCGGATCTCTCTGCGGCGCAAAAGAAAGATCTCTTGGCACTACTTCGAAAGCACAGTGCTTCTTTTGACGTCCACTCCAAGCTTCTCGGGCGCACATCCGTCGCAGTGCACCGCATCGAAACCGAGGGCAATTCCATCGTACGCCGCCGACCATACCGTGTGTCTTCCGCGGAACGCAAAATCATCGAGGACAACGTCACTGACATGCTGAAACGCGACATCATTCGGCCATCGTCAAGTTCTTGGTCGTCGCCTGTGGTGCTGGTCCAGAAGAAGGACGGCTCGGTACGATTTTGCGTCGATTATCGAGCACTAAATAAGATAACGCGCAAAGATGTATATCCGATGCCACGAATTGACGACGCCCTTGACTCCCTCCAGGGCGCTGAATATTTCTCCAGCCTCGATCTCCGCTCAGGGTATTGGCAAATACCTATGCACGAAGGGGACAAGGACAAGACGGCCTTTACAACACCCGATGGCCTCTATGAGTTCAATGTCATGCCCTTCGGTTTATGCAACGCTCCGGCAACGTTTGAGCGTATGATAGACACCGTTCTTCGTGGCCTTAAGTGGAAAA
Source organism: Rhipicephalus appendiculatus (assembly GCA_030522465.1). Taxonomy (NCBI): domain Eukaryota; kingdom Metazoa; phylum Arthropoda; class Arachnida; order Ixodida; family Ixodidae; genus Rhipicephalus; species Rhipicephalus appendiculatus. Next base: position 71,365 of record JALIZH010015521.1, read on the forward strand.
CCTGTTTATGTTATCTGGATGACATCGTCATTTTTTTCTTCCACCTTCCGTCAACATCTTGAGCGGCTAGACGAAGTTCTGACGTGCATTTCTAACGCTGGGCTACAACTCAATACAAAAAAATGTCATTTCGCCCGAAAGAATATCATAGTGTTGGGCCACCTAGTCAGTAAAGAGGGCGTTCGACCAGATCCTGAGAAGGTCACTGCTGTGACACGCTTCCCTCGTCCCGAAAATCAGAAGCAATTACGAAGTTTCCTGGGCCTTGCGTCTTATTTTCGCCGCTTCATTCGCGACTTCGCCTCCATCGCGTCGCCACTACACAAGCTGCTGACATCGGGAACAGCCTTCGCTTGGACGAACGATTGCGACATCGCTTTTGACACCCTCAAGGTGGCGCTGACATCTGACCCCGTGCTCTGTCACTTCGACGAACATGCCCCTACCTGTCTGCACACCGACGCTAGGCGGCCATGGCATCGGTGCCGTCCTCGTACAGCGTGATACAACTGGCCGAGAAAGAGTCGTCGCCTACGCCAGCCGCGCACTCACGAATCCTGAACGAAACTACTCGATTACAGAACAAGAATGCCTGGCTGTAATTTGGGCCGTACAGAAATTCCGCCCATATCTTTACGGACGCCATTTTACCGTAATAACGGACCACCACGCGTTGTGCTGGCTGTCGTCGCTGAAGAATTTGTCCGGACGCCTTGGCCGCTGGGTGCTCCGACTCCAAGAATACACATTTGACGTTGTTTACAAATCTGGAAAGAAACACCAAGATGCCGACGCCCTCTCCCGTTGCCCTCTCCCACTACCATCTACTACGAGCAAGCCTCTTCATTGCTCGTCCCATGACGATGAGGCTACGTGTCCACTAACGTTATCGGAAATGGCGGTTGCTGGCCCGGTGTCATCCACTCGCTACACTCAGCTGGCCTCCTGTCAAAAGCAAGACCCATACTGCTGCCGCATGGTTCAACGCCTCTGCGGAAAATCTACACCACCTAATTCCAGGTTGCGCCGACAACTCAGGCAATTCAAGATTGAAAACAACGTGCTGCATCGGTATATTTACAGTGATGATGGACACCGGTGGGTCCCCGTTCTTCCACGTTCACTTCGTGAACAGGTCCTTGAGGCCTTTCACGACGACCCATCTGCCGGCCACTTGGGATTTCAAAAAACGTACAGCCGCATTAGGAGTCGCTTCTTCTGGCCTGGTCTCTCCACCTCTGTTGCAAAGTACGTCTCTTCTTGCGCACGATGCCAACGGCGCAAGCGACCGACTTCACCTCCTGCTGGCTTATTACAGCCAATACCATGTCCCGAGGAACCTTTTGCCGTTGTTGGAATCGACCTTGTCGGACCTCTTCCCGTAACATCTGCAGGATATCGATGGATCGTGACAGCGGTTGACCACCTCACGCGTTACGCAGAGACCGCGCCTCTACGCTCCAGTTCAGCCTCTGACGTGGCAACCTTCTTTCTCGAAGCCATTGTCTTGCGTCACGGTGCGCCCCTGCGTCCTCTTAAGCGACCGCGGCAAGGCTTTCCTATCCACAGTAATTGAAGAAATGCTTAAAAAATTGCGGCACAGTTCACAAGACCACATCGGCATACCATCCTCAGACCAACGGCATCACAGAGCGATTCCATCGCACACTAATTGAAATGATATCCATGCATGTTGGGCCAGCTCACGACAACTGGGACAAAATTTTACCATTTGTGACGTTCGCTCATAACACCGCCGTCCAGCGCACTACTGGGTACTCCCCTTCTACCTCGTCTACGGCCGTTCGGCGACATTCACGATCGACGCTTCGTTCTTGCGCACTCCGACCGACAATTCTACGACTACACCCGAAGAGTCAGCCTCGAGACTTGAAAAATGTCGGCAACTTGCTCGGCTTAATACCGAAGCCAGTCAACACGATCGCAAGCAGCGGTACGACATTTCTCATCGTGACGTCTCCTTCCGTCCTGGCGACGAAGTGCTCCTTTGGACGCCTACTCGTGTTCCCGGATTGTGTGAAAAGTTCCAGTCGCGATTCCTTGGACCCTACGTAATTAACGAACAAACATCTCCTGTTAATTATCGTATCACTCCAGTTGACGTTTCTCCCGACCGTCGCTACCGTGGTTCGGAGATAGTCCACGTGTCGCGTCTAAAGCCCTTCGTTCGACGTCTCAGCCCAGTCTAAATCGCGGCCAGGCTGGCCGCTTCGTCGCGCGGGGAAATTAGTGTGAGCACTATTCATACTCTTCATCTTCTCATCTGTAAATACACATCATCGCCACTTGAGTCTGAGCAGGGGGCTCTGGCTCGAGTGAGAATAAAGAAGAGTGTTGAGGCCTGAACGTTGTCTCACAATATATATATATATATATATATATATATATATATATATATATATATATGTGTGTGTGTGTGTGTGTGTGTGTGTGTGTGCGTGTATATATAGATATAAATCTATATATATCCGGGACATGACGGCGACGGCAACGGCGAAAATCAGCCGAGAGTGCCCATATAATTGCCATCGCAATACTATCTATTGATGTGGCAGCTGCTGGCGTTATAGCACGCGATGTCAAAGCATGGTGGTCAAGGCGTGTTTAAAGCTCCCACAATTGGATTTGGCACTTTTATCACAAAGGAAAGTAGGCTTCTGATTACGTGGCTGCGTTACAGGGAAAAATGTTGCATAGGGCCCCATTCAGACAACCACATATTGCTTAACGCGACATTAGACCATAATTGGAAGGGAACAGGACAGTGGAAAGCGCTCCGCATCGATAGCACTGTGGACTCATTGACATTAGCAATGCAATATCTGAGGCAGCATGTGTGTCATTTCTCGAGTTCAGGAGCGAGCTGCGACTATGCAATAATGACTGCTCGAACTTCATCACTGTGCGAGAAATTATTGCGAAAGTGACTACATTTATGCGTCAATCCCAGCAACTGCGATTCTGAGTACACTTATGCGGTACTCATTTGATTGGCGCCACAAGGCTCGCACTTTTAATCTTTTGAAAAATAGTCATGCAACGCGGGTGGAGAGAATCTCAATTTTGCGACAGTGCAAAGAAAGTTTTTCATTCGGGACGAAATGATTGCTAAAGTGAACAACCTGTGTTTGAATTTCAGCTATTTTGAATTACACGTGGTCATGCTGTACTTATTACATTTTCGCCAAGAAGCATTTGCATTCAGTCATTCCAATCAGAACCTCGCAGTTGTTTTCACACAACCGTGGTTACTTTTGCCTACTTTTACTGCGCTTGGGTCAAGTTGGGTATGTTTTTGGATAGTTTTTCCGATTTTTTTTCGTGCTGAGCTGGCAGCCCTGCCACGAACATACCAGCTGAAAATATGGACTAGTACTTATTATCATGCAAGGTGGCATTGCTACCTGAGATTATCAAATAAATGCCTCTTTCGGGGTTTAGGAGCTGCTTTTATTTTACACGTGAGCTCACATGTGCTCACATGTTCGGCCTCATGCACACGCGGAGAGATGGGCGCGAACTTGAAAATGTAACGAAACAAAGGCGAACGCCTTTGCTCTTTCTCGATGATTTCAAGACTCACTGCATACTCTGTGGTCGCGGAATTTTTTTTATGCAATTAAACTTTTCTGGTCAGCTCACGTTCCCCAACTTATATTTCAGCAAAATCACGGAAGTTCGGTCGCCTTGCAGCCCTTTGCTAGCCCTTTCATTTCAGTAGCCCTTTGCTCAACATAACTCTTTCTTGGCCATTGGGCTCAGCGCAATGGTAAAGAGTTATGTTGAGCGAAGAGTCATGTTCAAAGGAAGTCGATCAATAAAGGATTCGGTAGAGGTCAGATGTCCGGCACCAGGCAGAATCGCTACAATGAAAGAAAAATGTATGTTTTACTATTCCTGCAGTTGCATCTAAAAGAATGTAGGACCAGCTGATGAAGCTGAGGGGCGGAACTCCTCACATATAAAATTTTCATTACCTACAAGTTCACGCGTTACAAACGAGCGCTCACACTAAACGAGCGCCATCGCCTTCAAAGGGTCCCGTCAAGTCACGATGTCAACGGTTAGCTTCCATCAAGCGCACATATCGAAAAAAACTCTAAATCCACCTTTGAATGTAGTGATAATTTTGCTATAATCCAGTGCTACTTCTGCGATTAATGTAGCGGTGATGCAGTTCTTGTCCATGTCTCGGTTTAGTTCTAAATCCCACACTAAATCCTGCGCTAATGTCGTTCCTGAGTAGGTCTTGGTGAAGTTCCAAATCCTGAGCTTAACGCAGCTGCAGTACCTGAAGCCTGAGGAAGTGCGTGGGACAGGCAGGGTTGCCAGATCCTCGAAGAGAAAAAGAGCCTCAAAATTCAGCAGAGTAGCCAAAACAGTAGCCAAATCCCAGCCGTTATTTTATTTTGGAGCCAGAAGAGTAGCCAAACGTGATTTCAGTTTAGCTGAATTATCACCATGTTCTGACACAAAAAAATACAAAAATATACATCATAGGAATGTTTATCACATCACAATAGAGTAAAAAAAAAGACCACGGGACTTCCTGGAGGTGGCATTCATATTCGAAAATTGGCGATTAATGCTGCACTGACAGTCAAGTGTACATATTAGAGTTAACTTTTGCCAGCATGCCCCGCGACACTGTAAATTTAGAGCTTGTAACACCTCTGAGACGTAGTGCCAAATTTCATCGTGATGATCGGGAGAAGTTCGTGCGACATTCTATTCCCTAAGAAAACACTCGTTCTGCTTTTGCGTTAGGTATGGGGAGAACAAGGAGTTTCATTGCGCCGTCTGCAGTGTGTTGCATAGAAGTAGCACTTGAAGCATTCCCGGTAGGTGTATATTTTGATCCAGAATTCCATTTCTGGCATGTACTCACATCCTCAACTGGACGAAAGTGCCGTACTTGCTCCTTAATGCGGTGCTCGGGGCGACCAAATGCGTGTTTTGGCAAGGTTTTCAAAGCGTTCATCGCGGTTCGGCCCCAAAACAGATGACGCGCTCTGCAGTCTGCAGCCAGACAAGACCGGCTGGGCTCTTCGCATTCGTCGCCTCTTTCTTGGGTGTTGCGACGTTAACATTTCGTTGAGGTGGTGGCCACACGTCAGACGATGAGCCCTGATTTCGCCTATATTAGCTGTTGATGCCAGTGCCAGAACAATAGCCAAAAAGTAGCCAAGTAGCCAACGTCAATTTTTTGTCGCCGCGGCCTTTTAAAAGTAGCCAATTTGGCGTAAAGTAGCCAGATCTGGCAACCCTGGGGACAGGTAACCCAGTTAGTCCCGAGGTAATCGCGCGCTTCGCACCTCCATCGGCAATCGCACGCTTGTCGAGGCGGTTGTTCCTTCTTTTGCACAGCGCGGGTCTCTGCTGGATGTTTCAGAAACTTTCTTCGTTAATTTAGGTAAATCAGTGCGAGGATTCTTGGCGGCTATTGTAGTTCATATTATTTTAGACCTTGTTTCTACTGTACTTCTCTTGAGCATTGCTAACTTTGTGTGAGGAATGTAATGACCAATGCGTGACCATGCGAGATTAAACAGTAGATGGACGACAAGCCGGGCCTCTAAAGAACGTTGCACTTAAAAAAATCCAGGCCATCTCCACGAAGTGAATGCTGATGAGTGGGACAAAGCTCCAACGCTTATCGGTAAAATCGTGAAATATTCGCCCCACACATCATTAAAGACGTGACAAGAAGTCGCGCTCGCAGCGCGCGTCGGCGCCTCCAGTCTCGGGCAGCGACCGCTTCAGGCGCTTGGCCGCTGCATCCCGCGCCCGTTCCGCTTCCAAGTTCGCTTGTCGCCGCTTCCATCTCTTTTCCGCCTCGCGGGCCCTCATCTCGGGGTCCGCTTCCCGCCGCTTACGTGACGCCTCGGCTTCGCTGGCCCTCAGCGCTGGGTCCGCTTGCCGACGAGCCCTCTTCGCGTGGGCCTCCCGGGCTCTTACCGCAGGGTCTTGGCGGCGAGCCCGCGCTGCTGCTGCCTTGCGAGCCCGCGCCACCGCTGTCTTCGCCTCTGGGGGGTGTTCATCGAGCGCTTTATGTAGGCGCGGCCCTCTGGCGGTCGCCTATCTAACTAGCGCGCGCGCCGAGTGTGCAGTGGAGATGGGAGTGTGCTGCGCCTCTAGTGGGAGCAATGAGAACTAGCGGCTACGCCAACGGGAGACCGAGCCCCGGCAATAGGAGCTTCGCCCCTAAAAACAAATATCGGAAGACGCTCAAGGTGCGCCTCTTTCTCGGCCGCCGAAGAAACGCATGCACGAGAACAGCCAGCGCGCTTCGAACCAAGCGATCATGCAGAGGGTGGAACAAACGAGAAGCCGCGACACCACGCATTGTCAAGCGAGGCCGCTACCACTCACGCAGACGAACCTGCAAGAAGGAACTCTCTCCTTCTGAAGCCTTCGCCGTGCTATGCACGCATGAGTCGTCAAGAATCTCTAACCCGGGCGCTACACAATAGGAGTGCGCGGTTAGAGGGTTTCGGTCGGTCGGTGAAGAAGTGTTGTGTAATGATGTAGTACCGAAAGTCAGTCGATCCAGGAAGTTCTGAGAGAGAACGCCTTACGGTCACCCTAGTGTTTTGAAGAAATGAGAAAAGTCTCCCAGACGTTGATGCTGACGAAATCCATGTAATAACCGACTGTCAAAGGTAAAGTTCCGGATCGGCGATGCAGTTGACGTGGGCCCATCTGCGCGCGTGTTTCCAGAAGAGGAATACATGCGACGCGCCCAAGATTCACCAGGGACTACTGGACTTGGCAAGTCAGGAAAATACGAAATGAGTTGAAGCGTTCTTGAGTATTCTGGAATATCTGAGCTTGTATTTTAGCGCACACTATTAATTATTTCCCCAATACTGTAAACCTACCTGATTTGTATTTGATATAGCCAGTCGACTGTGTGTGTATGTGAGATGTTTGTACCGCCTCAATTGAGAATATACGTTTTTGCGTGTTGTGAACTCTTGGCTGGCACTCGGTCTTTAACCACAAGCGGCATTCGTTGGCGCACCAAGCCAGTACCTTCGTTGTGCGCTTAGGGGGCACGATACTTAAAGCGACCGACAACTGATTTTTCTCGACCCATTTTTTTACGGCGCGACAGAAAGCTCACCCTTCGTAGTGTTTGTAGCTGCATTAGTTAATCCCAAAAGCACGCAGTTATTTTACAAGCACTATTTATAGATCTGAAAGGCTCTAAACACAGATGTATCTTTCCTCCAGCAACGCTGAGAATTGATAGCAATGCCGCCAGCCCTGCTTGCGATTTTTGAAAGCTGTCGTCGTCCGGCTTTCGCTGGAGATCCTGTGACGATGCTTAACCACCTTATTTTGAGCTTTTCAACTATTTTTGAAAATAACAAGCTGTTAAAATGAGATGATATGACATTATACGCCTTCTCTGTGTTTGTACCGCGTTGTGTGTGCCTGCGCCCAAGGTTGCCTGCTCCTGTGTTCAGGGTGGCTTGTACCGGCGTCGTTACTCTCTCGATACACGAGCCAAGACAAACCATCGAAAACAACACTACGCATATGCCACGGCCGCGGCGAGTAGCAGTGCGCGTCACTTCTGAGACGAAATGAAGGTAGAAAAGCTATGTCGCTCCAAAATCTCAGCGGACCTGGAAACAGCGTGCATGGTTGCATGAGCACGCTGAAAAGTTGCTCAAAACGCGCTGACGAGCATGGGATAATAACGTCACGCGAAGGCAGCCCCGCTTTAATGCATACTACTAACGCAGGCCTGTATGTACATTTTTATGGAGTACCATCTTCTAATTTAAAGAAACGAACAATATTTCAATACTAAGAAAAATATCGTCGACCGCGTACAGCAATCAACGGTCACGTGGCCAGGTACATCGAATCGTTCATGTTTTTGCCGCCTGAGGCGCCAAATGGTTATTTTTCACGACTTTCAATGAAGTGAAAATATAAACCCACCATCTTACGAAAAAAACAGGGTTGGTTTGAGTCAATGCAGCAGACAATCTTTCCATCAGTGGAGTCATCTCCTTTCATGTTCTGGGCAGTTGTCGGTCCCTTTTAAGCCATTCGAGTGTTCCCTGTGATTGCCTTCCATTAGCGAGTTGGGACACCAAGAATCCATGCAATGATGCGTCAACGAGCTTCCATATTGGGTGAAATCATTTTCAGCATGTAGAGGTCAGTCTACGACTGTGATACATTCCTGGGATACGAATAATCTGTAGAGACTGATAGGACGACCTATAAGACGTCATTCAAGTTGAGGTTTGCAACAGCCAGCTTACATTGCAGGAATTAAACAATGTACCCTCTACAGGCAAACAAACGGCTAGAGACAAAGATAAGATCACATGCTTGTCCAAGAACACAAAAATCAAACAAAACTAAAAGGCAAGAAGGAACCCCATAAAAAACCCACGTGATCACCCTGCAGCCCCACGTGCCGAAGAACCCAAAAACGCCAGTTCTTTTTCTGATAAAGATTTGGTTTTTGTGTTCTTGGATAAGCATGTGATCTTATCTTTGTGCGTCCTTGTAATAAAAACAAACGGCGACCGTAACTCATTGTATTCACTGCTGGTGTGCCTATCAGAGGCATCAACGGTGTCTCTGCGTTATCTTTTCAACAAAAAATGGCGATCGTGCATCAGTTTAGACAGCATCAAAATGCAAGAGCAGTGTTATTTCTAAAGCCCACTTCATCAGCCACATATGTGACTCTCTTTGATGTAAGGATTGCCCAGTGAATGTACAATATGTTGCTAGATGGAAAGCAGCCTACAATTCCTTGTCGGAAGTGTACACAGATAGGACTCACATGGTTCCACGTTTGATTGTGCTAAAGCAATATTAACATCACATTAACCTGCGTTCTTGAAATGACAATTGTGCTACACAACCATCTCTGCGCATACAAGAAAAATTGGGGGACCCTTAAGCTTTGCCTTTAAGAGTTGAACGCGATAGTGATATCCCGTCCCTAGTGCGTACTTCAATCACTTAGTGCATACTATATAATGGGTAGTATGCTTTAAACCAGGAGAAATTATGCGCGGCAAATGTGGGAAATGTTTTCGAACTTGCTATGCACCCACTACGTGGTGTTAATGGGAATACGCGCAGTAAGGTGTGTGCCGTTTGTAATGGGTGGCTGGCTTTAAACTATGGAATCGTTATGATAGTCACATATTCTGACGTCCGATGGCAATGTACGCTTGTACCACGCAATATTCCTGGGATATTACATATTTTATTGCGACGCCTATATAAAGGACGCTTGCGTTTGCGAAGCATGGAAGTTATTTTCACTGCATTTCCAAGCAGAGGAAGTTATTTTCACAGTATTTCCAAGCAGAGGCATGGCTGTGTGGTAGAACACCTGCTTGCCACGCAGACAACCCAGGTTCGATCCTCACTCGGACCCGAACATTCTTATTATTTATTTTATTTGTATCTTTCTCGATTTTTCGGTCACGGACAAGATGATTTTTCGCTCACAACCAACGACGCCAACGCCGAGGCCGACGTCGGAATTTTTGCGAAACGAGCTCTTTAACGCTATCGCGTTAAAACTTCTGTTTTACAATCGATCATCTGCAATCCCCCATTAACGGGCAAATCCGAGGTCGACTAGCTCCTGGCTGCTTTAAACATCGATAAAGTTTAGCAAAGACCATATCATCAGAGAGAGAAAACGACCGACTGAAAAATTATGGCGCGCGAAGAACCAATGGTTTCGGAAAGCAAGAGGGCGTCCACTTAGGAAGGATCCTTCGCTATCTAGGCACCATCCCTAATTTCCAGAATACTATTGCTACACAGCCGTGTACATAAATCAGCTGAACCAATGAGCGCGATATTCAAAATGAGAGCACTTTGGGTGCGTAAATTCACCACGTTTTTTTTTTGAATTGGCATTCAGCTATCATCAAAGATTATTCATTTATTATTCCTTGTACTTATAAAACACCCCGAAGTTGTTTTTAGGTCTTAAACCGTAAAGATAACTGAATCTCAACTGAACTAACTTGCGAAGAGCTACGATATTCTTTTTTAGCAGGTACTGTAGATAAAGATACAAAAGCGGTAGCTTGAAAAGCTACACGTAATTTTGTACGGGTGCAAACACCCACATATTTTATACTTCATATGCGTCTAAAACGTTTAGGTAACCATGACGTCACTGCATTGTGCTCTTTTTCAGAATTAGCATTGGAGTTGGAAGTAGTGCCCTTGATATCGAATACCCCAGTGTATCCGGAATTAAAGCGGATCAGAAAGTTACAGCATTTATTCGCAACTCACCTGATTTCTGGATGTTGTCAACAAGCTTCGATCCTGTACCCAAACAAATACCTCGTGGAGCCCGCGACGCACAGTCCGACATGGTATATTTTAGTGATAACTGCCACATCATGCGCATGAACCATGTAAGTGGCTTTTAAGTTATGGCCGTGCAGAAAGTTTACCAGATCGCGTGTTTCTACCAGCCTGTATATGTTGTGACAAGGTTCTTGATGGACTGATAGCAATGTAGCCTAACAGGCTGTCCTTACACGATACTTACTTTTAAAGTCCTGTAATGCACCGCGAGGTGGAAAATCATTCTTAAAGTGGCAGTTGTATCAGTGATAAAACGACGAAAAAGACACATTGTTTAAACGATGTCAGCATTTTTAATTCTGATAGAGTGGTTCATGATGATGGGGAAAAGAGGCTGCATCATCTACGGGCGCTGAGGGAGCGCGTCTTTGAGTCATGTTGGAAGCGGTTGTTCAGAATCGAAAACCACTGCCAGGGGCTCCTCTATCAGAAAGGCTAGCCGGATATCATGCGTCACAAACGATAAGTCATGCAACTCCCACAGGGAAGTCATACATATTTGAATGCAATGTTCTGGAAACATTGCTTCTTTTTTCCACCCAACTGATTGTTCCAAGGTTCACTTCTATAAAGGATAGTAAAGCTACTGATATTTATAATAGCCAGATAACACACGTCAAATATGATATCGACAATATCACTTCGTGGTTCGTTCATAAAACCATTATGGTGATTTGTTCAAGGCAGCATCGTTTTACAAAGAACAGGACCACTCAGTATGCGCTCCTGGTATAGAAATAATACATTCTGAAAATATTGAAGCGAGAAAGTCAAATCTTGGAATCTTCACTGATACAGCAATACAGATGACTGACTCTCTTTGGAATCTTCACTCATACAGCAAAGCAGTTGACTGACTCTTATGACAAACTTAGAACAAAAGTAGAACGAGAAGGCATACGTTGTGTTGTTCACTTAGTTTTGCAGTCGTAGTTCTCCCGTCGGCAGCGTTGTATTCAACGGTGCTACGTCATCCCTTTGACCGTTACCGAGTGGCGAGTCACAGGTAAAGATTTTGAGGCCGTTTTTAAAAAAACATGGTTGATCCTCCCGTCATAGGAATCGGTATAACACGAAAGTGAAACGTGTCCTTAGAGAAGTAGTTGAATGTTTACTGTACATTGATATAAGATAGCTTGCACAACGTCTATTAGTGTTTGACAGTTAGGGCACCCTTTAATGTGGATGCATCCACGTTGACGCTTGGTGGTACATCTGTATCCAGACGACTAACGTCCATGATCAATGATTAAACAGACCGTTGTGGTCATAGATGCTTGCGGTAGGTTCCACTCTTTTCCTTCCCTCTTTCAATCTCCCCCATCCCCTTCCCACGTGCAGGGTAGCAAACCGGTTATCCTGGACTGGTTAACCTCCCTGCCTTTCCTTCTCTACCATTTCTTCTCTCTCTACGGGTGAGAGCGGAAGAAAGCGGCGTGACAGGCCAGAAGAGCGTCACTGATTGGACGCCGAACTTGGGCTGAGGTCGCCTACTCGCGGAATGTTTGAGTTATTGAACAACGCTGCCCGACCAGAGGGAAATGCAACGCGCGTTGTGTCTTCCCCGTTGGCCGGCTGCGATTTTTCGCGGGGCGAGCTAGGAACGCGGAGTTACGGCCACGCGTTGCAGAGCTATTTTTGGTATGGACGGATGCTACGAGCGAGGACGATGCCATATAGGGGTAAGGTCGCCACCTGGCAGTGTGTTAGCCTAATGCGTCGACGAAATTGCACTTTTCGTATTGAAACGCGCCGAATGGGACGAATGCGTAGAAACGACGCTTTGTAGGAACTAATCGTGCATTTCACGGTCATAATGCATTACGTCACTTTAGTAAGAGCACCGTGAGAGGACAGTGGTAGATATAAAAGGCTTGTTTTTAAAGCCTACTGAGTATGTGACCGTGGCGCAGCGGATAGCGTCCCCGGCATCTCTCGTCGCAGACCAAGAAGTCGTAGGTTCGACTCCCATTGACGGAACTTTTCTTCTTTGTCTTCTGATGACGCGTATTTTTTCGACGTCACTTCCGTGACGGAAAATACGTCACTCAAATTTTGGTGGACCCCAGGCATAAAACACTTTCGTGTTAAAAAGCCAACATTTTATGCCTCTCACGTTTGCGTTTTACGTTCGACCGAACAAGAAAAAAAAAACAAAACAAAATAAAAAAAATACGCGGCGCCCGCGCGCGCACAGAAACGCGGGTGTACACCAATATGGTCCCTATACGTGCGCCGGTCGCGAGCGTACTTCTATGCGCCGTTTTCACGTAATTGGTTCCCTCTATGTCATGGGCTCGTCTGGGAGCAGCCGTTTCTGATGCCGCTATCTGATATTTTGTCGAGGTTATCGAGGTGACTGATCATTTCGCATTAATTGTCGTCATACTTGCTTCCTTGCCAAAGTCAATCCCTGCCAGGTGTCGCAGCCGGGGGCGCTCACACATCGAAGATTTTCCTGATACAATTTGTACCTATTTCCTGTATGACGTGGAGTATTGTGGTAAACATTTTTGATCGAAAAAAAAACAATTTCGCGACCGTGGCGCTTCCTCAAAGGTCGCTTGTTTTTCTTGAACTGTGCCTAATATAAAAATATCAATGCAATCTGTTTTAGTGAGTTCAGCTTTAAAACTGCGCTCGCCCTACTAAAGAGATTTCCTTTAGTTGTCCTATTTATACATTCCGAAAATTTTCCGTTTAACTACCGGCTGCATATTTCCAAATACAACAAAAATCTTTGAAGTTCGCGATTTCTACTTCAGTTAACTCTCCCTAAGCAATCCTAATACTGATATGGTTTGCTGGAAAGTATATTTTTGTAAAAATGTTTAGCTGCGAAATCGTCTTCAAATCCTCCCGAGATCAATTGTGAAATCAGAAAAAACATGTGATTTGTCGCATATTGGACCGTATTTTTTGTACCTGATGCCGTCCACTTGAAAATCGTCGTGATGCGGCGTTCGATAGAAGAATAAATTGCTAGGCAACGAAGGGAGTCTACCAAAATCACTTTGTGTGTGTGTGTGTGTGTGTGTGTGTGTGTGTGTGTGTGTGTGTGTGTGTGTGTGTGTGTGTGTGTGTGTGTGTGTGTGTGTGTGTGTGTGTGTGTGTGTGTGTGTGTGTGTGTGTGTGTGTGTGTGTGTGTGTGTGTGTGTGTGTGTGTGTGTGAGTGAGTGAGTGAGAGTGAGTGTGTGTGTGTGTGTGTGTGTTTGTGTGTGTGTGTGTGTCTGTGTGTGTGCGTGTGTGTGTGTGTGCGTGCGTTTGTGTGTGTGTGTGTGTGTGCGCGCTTTATAAAAGTTCATTTTTTTTAATTTGGCCCTCCGAACACACCCTGGATTTCTCTTTGTTGGCCCTTCCTTGTGGTCGCTTTTGCACGTGGTCACCTTTGCAGCTGACTCCTGACGGGTGGTGGCAAGATGCGAGATGTACGTCAGCGGCTCGTGAGTGCTCGAAAGTCTTGTCGCTTCGGTGTCAATGCTACGATTAAGCAGTTTGCATTAGAATGACTTGGCAGATCCAATCGGAACTTTGCATACCGGACAGCACCTTACCGTATCGTTCGTACATACTCGACAGGTCTCGATGCCAGCGAGGAGCACTGGCCGCCTTACATCGAGGAGTCGTCCTAGACGTAGTTACGTTCTGTGCCTTTCGCTTCGTGTTAGCCGGCGAATATCTTGTTGTCGGAGTAGTGCACCTTCCACATGCCCTAACGGTGTTTCTCCGCCACCTACTGCTTGGAGTGCAATAGCACCCCCGAATAAAACTGCTGCAGTAACCGCCGCAGAATGGCAACGATGGGTACGGGCGAATGTCGTGCCTTCGCGGAGCGAGACAGAGGCCAGTGGGACGTGGAACGGCTGCACGCATTCGAACTTCAAGCTACGAATCTCAGCCTACCGTGTTGCTGAAGCGCAGTGTGGTAGTGTATGCACGAGCACAGGCGTATGTTACGCCATATTACTAGGGAGCGCACATCGTGCCTTGTCTCCCCTCAATTAACGACGCTTTCAAGGAATGCACACAGAGAGTCGGCATTTGTTATGTTCTTGTTGATGCCACCTACGTGCGGGATTCGCAATATGCTGTGTCCAGGTATATGTCAAAAACTTGAGCTATCACAGCGGTGAAATCATGATCGTAGGCTTTAATTATCGCATTGGAGATGTGCCACTAGGCACCAACCTGGGTGCATCCACGTCAATCGGTGCTGTAGATGCCAAACACGAATAGGCATTGTACAAGCTCTCATATATCAATGCACAATACACAATCGACTACCTCTGCGAAGACACATCTGACTTTCGTGTTATACTGATTACTGTGATGGAGGGACCAACCATGTTTTCAGGCAGTTTAACAAAACCAAGCGAATTTTCAGGGAGCGCCACGTAGTGGACATTTTTTTTCGAGAAAAATTGTTTTGCCTAACACTCGATGTGATATAGGAAATAAGTTTAAACTTGATGTGGAAAGTCTGCGGTGTGCGAGCGCCACCGCTGGGACAATTGGTATAGAATGACCCAACTGCAGTGTACTGGCGCTCTAATTGTTCGCTTGTTCGTCCGTTTTTTTTTTTTTTTGCATACATGCAAAGAAAGAGATGGCCTACCCTCCGTCATAGGAATCGGTCACCCTCCGTCACACGAACGTGAACCATGTCTTGATAGGCGTATATTCGATTTCGTATTTTATACTGATATATGAGAGCTTGCACAATGTCTATTTGTGTTTGGCAGCTACAGCACCACTTGACCTGGATGCACCCACGAAGACGCCCAGTCGCTCATCTCCATCATGGCGACTAACGCCAAAGATCGCGATTTAACCCTTTAACAGGTGAAGAAGTTTATATACACCTCGATCCAGTATATGGTGAATGTCGCTCAAAGATGGCATCGACGAACACATAACAGGCAGTGGTGCACGATACGTCGTGTACCACTGCCTGTTATTCGAAGTGTCGTGGTTTCAGTAGAGAAACGCCAACGTGTGCGCTCCCCAGTAGGAGGGTAAACTATGTTCACGCAAATAGCACGCCACGCTTCAGGAACACGAGAAGGCGGGGTTTTTAGCTTGAGCAGTAATTACGGGAAGGCGTTCCGCTTCCCTCTTGTGTGTCGCGTGCTGCACCAAGTCACTCCCTCCGCGACATTCGCCCGTAGACATTGCCTTTCTGTGGTGCTTATTGCAGCAGTTTATTAGTCGATGCTATCGCACTCGAAGCAGTAGGCGGCGGAGAAACACCGTTGGTGCATGTGCAAGCTGCACTGCTCTGGCAAGGAGGCGTCACCACGCAAAAGGTAAAGTGCGTAACTGTATCATCAGCGAACCGAGTCACCGCTTCGGCCATATTGTGCCGACCACACAGTTTCCATCAATGTCGCACTGAAAGGTGCCGTTGCGCTGAGTTTGCCGAGGCGCTCTATGTCGGCTGTTGTTAGTGTCATGATGCAGTACTTCACTTCTCCACTCCCAGATGGCGCCAACTCCCCCGGCCAACAAAAACACCGTGAGAGGGAGAAGTTGCGAGAGGTAGATGCCTTGTCTGTGAAGCCTCGCGTCGGTTGCGCAGTGGGTAGAGCGCCCGGCAACAACTAACGTCATGTTCCGAGAGCTCCGTGACGTTAGTTGCCGGGCGCTCTACCCAGGTCATCCGAATCAACGCATCTTTTTCTGCTGGTTTTGATTTGTGATTTGTTCGCGTGCATTTTACCGATGTCACCTCGAGGACGGAGAAACCTCATCGAAGTCTTGCTGGACCCCGGCATAAAACAAGTCGGTGTTAAAAACAGGCGGTATATGCGACGCGGCGTGTACTTATTCGTAGTTCACGGTTGCAACGTCACTCACTCGTATCATAACAGTAGTTTCCTGACAAAAAAGTAAGACTTTTGTTTTAAAGCAAAACCTATTTATTACCAAGTCCCTGATGTCTTTTACTTATAACAGAGAACATCGCAAGCTTACGCGAGTACCCATGTATAAGGTTACGAGTTTCATACACTACAATATCACCGACGAATGACAACTACAAGCGAAATAGCGTCAATTTCAACAGCAAATATCAGACGATAGCACTTCACTAACCTACGTCGCTAGAGAAAAGCTCACAAAGCTGAAATATCTACGCCGGAGCCCATGACTCGCCGTGTAATTTGCCCAGACCGCATTCGCGTGTATTTTCACGAAAACATCGCGTCTCCCTAGAAATAAGCAGATACAGAGGGCTCAGTTTGCTTCCCTGGTGCACGAAACATGAAATGTCGTGTGTTTATTTCTTGTCCAACCCGTTAACAATCACGCTAGGGCAGCCGAACAAGGGAGAGGTAGCCCATGCTGCCTGTTTTTTCGAATGCGAACCCTTCTCCCGGTGGTTCTCCTGACATCCGCTTGGTGGTGTGAAAGCCTATGAACATTGCGAATAGTCGGGGGGCACTAAAATATAAAGCTCGTAAGCATTTACGGGCACGGAGAACCTTCTTTAGTTCCTTCCCTTTATTACAAGTTGCCGTGGCATTCCTCCTTTATATGAAGTAATATATTAGCGGGCTCTCATAAGCCTTCACAAGCCTTCGAATATAGGCCGTAACATTCTTTTGAAACAAACTATCCTTTTCATCAAGCATCGCCGTGTTCCCTCTATTGTCACGCCGGTTTATATACTTTATTTCGATGTATTCGACTTTCAGCCACAAGAAATGTTAGCAAAGCTCGGCGCGGACCGCGCTGCAATGCTTGAAATGGCTTGGCGATTCGTTTTTATATCATTCTGTTAAGATTACGCGCAGTACGCGAATAGGCAAGTTTAATGCGGAGCTTACGCGGGCATTAGTGATAACGCTGGAAGGTTTGATGACTGTTTCATACAAGACGACTCGCTCCGCCGATGATCAGATTATCGACGGCCGACGCTCGGTTCGCCGCTATCAGTGTACGGCGTGGATTCCTTGCAGTTTCACTTTTCATTTCCCGGAGACAAGCTCGCCGAAATAAAGTATTTCGTCTTTCATAGCCCGACCGCCGTCTTCTTTGCCGTCGCGACCACATGGCATGATGTTATTCGCAGTGCTTCACCATTTGAACATTCCTGCTTTATGAAAGAAGTAATGTGTATTTTGGCAGAATCAGTACAACACGTGATGAACAATTATTTAGCCTTTCTGTTTCAAAAAGAATAGTTCCTCCATTTGTTAATTCGGACCCTATCAATGAAGTTATTACTATTATTATTATTATTATTATTATTATTATTATTATTATTATTATTATTATTATTATTATTATTATTATTATTATTATTATTATTAATCGACGTTTAAGGAGTGTCACAACTTTTAAACGAGTTCGACATTCTCTAAGGTGTAAATATGAGCTGGTCCGTTGGGTTAATTTACGCTTAGTGCTCAAATGGAATGCCTCGTACATGAAGCGCATACGCCGAAAACGTAATTTTGTGTTCGTTTCGATGAACCTATGTCGCGGTGCCTCAAATATATATTAAAAAATGTTCTCTTTTTCAGACCGTCGTTAGGATTCGGTGACAGAGGAAATACCAGTAAACGTTTATTTGACACTCCATGGCAGGAATTCTCGACAATAAATATTTTCAAAGGTTCATTGTGTCTTTTTTTTTTGCGAAGTTAATATACACCAGTGATATCGTAGAAGTTCCGGATAATCTGTTGGCTCTAATTCGCATCATATCCTGAGTTCTGTAATACGATTTCACGGTAGCAGTCCCTTAAAGGGGGTGCCTTAACCCTTTGTGAGGCTCTACCTAATAAAAAATTGACATGACGTAACCTGCGCATCTTAGGAAGCGAGACACAATTCGAAAGGAAATCGAAACTTAACGTAAGGCATCGTCTTTTCTGTTTGTTCCCATCTACTTGGCTTCTTGAATAAACTCATACGCGCCCTTTTTGTACGCCGCCATTAAGTGCGCCATGTTTTTTCTTGATATACCATATTTCATCGATAAGCTTGCTTTTGTAGATTACTATTGACATTGAATTTTTATAACCCAGCTTACGAATTGATGCAACTCATTAAAAATTCCGCATCATTACGCAATGTCCTTTGTCTCAATATTACCACGCATGGATATATGACAGAAATATTTTGAAATCACGAGTCAGAACAGCGGCTTTGTGATGAATAGAATGTGATGACTGCGATGTTCAGTATACACTTGACTTCTAGCATACACGAGAAATCGAGGTACCACATTTAACTTGTCAGTTGAAGTCAAACATTCAGAGAACCATTGACCGTTTTCCATGTGTGGTGTCTTCTTTTTCCCTTCGTTAATTAGTTATTAGTCTCGAAATTGGGTATTCCGCTTCCAGTTATATGCTCTACACAAGTTCCACTTCACTTAACAAACCCTCCTAGTACTGCTGATGCGAACAATCTCCCATGTCGGCTTTACATGTTGTCATAGAAAGAGCTATTATTATTTCGTCGTCAGGAAATATTAAAGTCTTCTCCCCTTACATTTGTTTAAGTACTGGCAGCGCGACTCGTTGTCGGTACTTAACATGGCTTGGATAAGTTCCCCTGCTGCAAGCATGGGATTACAGCCCAGTTCACTAGGCTTCTCAGCCTGGGGAACTCTCTTCAAAAACCGGCAACCGCCAAGAAAAACTTATTTGGTTTTATAAAGCTTTTTTACGGCGATTGCTCGTGACTGACAAAAAGAGACAGACAAACAAACTCACCGTTTTCGCGTGCAATGTAATAACGTGTATTATTATTGAAGTCATTGAGTGAATATTTCTTTGAAATATACAATGATAGGCCCAAAGTTTCTTATACCCACTCACCCGTTGTACCCATTCATTGTTTTTTTTCTTTTTCCTGTAACCGCTGATGAAGTTTATTCTACAATCATAAATCTAAGAAACTGTAGTGCTGGACTAGACAATACATCGGCGTTTCATTGAAAGCTTGCCGCCCCAGATATTTGAGATGTATTAAGTAATATATTTACTGTCTTTTCCGAATGTGGTACGTTTCCGAGCTCACTAAAAAAAGGCTAAGTTAATTGCAGTGCACAAGAAAGGCGATAGAACAGATGTCCGTAACTCTCGGCCTATTTTTCTTTTGTCTTCCATAAGCAAAGTTATAGAAAAATTATTTTTGAAACGTATTTTGAAACAAGTACCTCAACAAACTTCAGCTGCTAAAGCCTTGTCAATTTGGTTTCCGTGCAGGTAGTTCTGCGAATTCGGCAGTACTCTCATTAACCGATTTCTTAAAGTTTTCCATAGATAAGGGTAATTTTGCTGGGTTTGTATTTCTTGATTCCACGAAAGCCTTCGACACCATTGGTGATACCATTTTATTTACCAAATTAGAATCTCTGGGTATCACTGGTACATTCTTAACCTTCATAAAAAATTACCTACTTGGTCACGAACAATCTGTCGGCATAGGGGGCATTGATTCTAACGTTAAAATAATTAATCAAGGGGCACCACAGGGTTCCATTCTTGGGCCCTTACTGTTTTGTATTTACATCAATGATTTACCTTACTGCCGTAATGATTGCAAAGTTACTCTTTACGCTTATGATACTACTATTTCCATGTAGCATAAATCATTTACAACTGTAATCACTAATCTGGACAACAAACTGCCCAAAGTTGTTAAATGGTGTCGTCTAAACAACCTAATTTGAAACCCACTTAAATATCGGTTCATGTTATTTGAAGCTTCTCAAAATTGCTCCCTTTCATACCACAAGCGTCCAGTGACCATCATTTGATTCCTGCATCTGATTGTGTGTGTTTTCTCGGCATAAAATTAGACCCCTATTTGAAGTTTACTAACGACATTGTTTTCGTTAAACAATAAACAGCCTTCGGTATAAGACCCCTTCATTAAATCTCGACCATTTTTCTCACTTGACGCCTTCTTAATTGTCTTTATCCATTTGCGTTGATACATAGTCACATCACCTTTAGCATTACTTCTTGGAGAAATGCATATAACTCCCATTTTTCGTTCATTCAGCACATCCAGAATCAGGCCATTAGCATTATTACCAAAAGATCTTATTATTCTAATGTTATCCCACTCCTTCAAGGTAACTTCATTCCTAATGTGCCCGGCTTGTTTGATTTTCATTTACTCATAATGTTATTTAAACAACTTAACAAACAGCTGATGTCTGAAATGATTGAGTTTAGATTGCTCACAAACTCCAATAGCACTAGGTTTGCCCATAATCACACCTTCCTTTTACCTAAATGTAACACCAACTATGGCAAAATGACATCCTCTATCGCGCAGGTTAAATTATGGAATAACTTGCCCTAGACACTGACATCATAATTATCATTGCACACATTCAAACGTTAGCTGAAAAATTTCATATTGAATAACTATGTTGCCTACAATAATTATTTCCTATGTAAAAATGGGTACATAGATAGAAAATGTTGGTAATTTATATTTATATTCTATGGCGTGCATATATACATCTATAATTAATTCTTATATACCCGTTGTACAGCGTTGATGGTGTTTTTTTTTGTCTTGTTTTCTAGTACGTTCACTATTCACTTCCGTTTGGGCTGTGTAACTTTGACATGCTGTATAATTTATTATTTTTGTGTCATTGTTAACCGAGGGTCCCACTGCAGTCGCTCGACATTGGGATACTTGTCTGCATACTACTAAACATGAACCTTTGTAATTTGAAAGAATAATACACTGAAACTGAACTCAACGTGCTTTGTTGCACGTTATTAGAATTACGCCTAATATGTTTCAGTGGTTCTGTAGTATCGGAAATAAAGATTCGTTTTCAGTATACTATTTCGTTCGTGAGATATGATTTCTTGTGTTTGTGTGCTTCCCATTCAGTTATGGCAGGGAACCCAGCCCCTGAGAGATGGCGCCACATGTGCTTGTCTCAAAATCCTGGGGACGCTAAACATTAATGCAAAACATGCATTCCGCTATGGACATCTCAGTAAGGCGCTCAAGATGGCGAATGCTAGAAAGATGTCGTCGCGATGCCGCCAGAAAACAGCGTTTTCTGGCGATGCCGCCAGAAAACAGCGTTCTCAGGATGGACGCATTCTACTATAAAACTCTTCGCTCACGCATCTCTTGACTTCCACAGGAAACTTTCCGCCCGGCAGGTCCGCTGGTCCCCCAAATTCATAGAGCGCAAGTTTCTGCTACTTTTTGTTACATTTTGAACCTTATATCAAGTGCAGTGACCTCATAGCGACTACATTTTGACGAAGCCAAGAGGAAATACGAGGCGGGTCATTCTTTTCATAAAATACAGCTTATAATTTTTAAATGCGAAGCATTTCTTTACGTACAACATACATTTTGATCATTTCTATCTAGCTATCTATCTATATATATATATATATATATATATATATATATATATATATATATATATATATATATATATATATATATATATATATATATATATATATATATATATATATATATATGGCATTTTTGGTCTACCCGAATTTAAGGAGGTGCTCTCGTGAGCACCTCCTTAAATTGGCGTAGACCAAAATTAGTATGGCAGCGTGAGAGGGCTTTGGCGATTATGACTGTCTGGTGATGGCATGAATAATGTGAAAATCCCGTCGCGTACGACGTCAGACCCTTTCCTCCAGACACGTGTGGCACATACCCATATACCACAGGCCGTGGTACGCGGGTATGCGCCACTAGTGTTTGACAGTTCATATCTACCGAGGAACGGCGAGAACATTGATAATTTCAATGCGAGAGTGTTAGGAAAAACCGACATCGGCAGCGTTGACCCGACGAACGTAAAGAAAAAATTGAAGAACACTTGGTACATTCCAAAGTGTGTCCGGCGAAGGCTTGTGGCCATTCGACTGACTATGCCATGTCTTTTAAATGCGAATGCATTTCTTAGTCGGGCTATGTCAGGCGGCGTTGTCCCGCGTTGTCCGGCGTTGTCCGCGGAGGAGGAGGAGGAGGATAGGTTGAGGAGGTGTCCGCGCGCCGGCAGGTGTTATCTCTGCGCTCTCACTCCCTCTCCCATAGCAACAGCTGCGGGCGCACGCGCTTAGCCTCGCCCCTAGCAACCGGAGCATGTGGTGCGAGAGAGTGTAGGAGAGGGTAGGTGCAGTGCTTCGCCGCTCCTTCTCTCGCTGTTCGCTCTCTCTCCTCCCTGCGCCCCACTCTCCCGTCCGCTCGCGCCTCACTCTCGACCGTTCGCTGGCTGGGCGCCTCTCAAGGCGATGCAGTCGGTGTCGGCGCATTCGCATTTCCTCACGATTCCCTTCGGGGAGGTGGGGGGCATTTTTTTGCTTTGCACTCTCAGCGGGATGACACACAAACGGAATTTGTGCGTGTTTTCTTTTTACAGCGAAAGCTGTTATGAGATCCCAACCAGTGCAGTTTTTGCGCCTTAGTTGTCCGCCGCTGCCGGTGTCCGTAACCACTGTCGCACGAAATAAGAAAACAGAAAAATTCCCCATCTCCCGCTAAAGGGAACCATGTGTGGATGCGAAGCAGCGGGGAGATAATTAGCTTGAGCGGGAGGAAAGTCGCCGCTCTCATTTCACGGCAGTGGTCCGGGCGCTCATCGCGGCGCTGCGCAGGAGAGAGAATGAGGCGCGCGCGCTCCGTCATTTTCATACCGCGGAACTACCGTGGCGCCCCCCAGCGGAGTATGCAGCTGTCACACCACCTGTCATTCCGTAGAGGATTCCTAGAGGAAAGGACGGGGGGGGGGGACCGTAGGAGAGGAGAGAGAGGGGACGTGCATGCGCTGTAGGGTTGTGGGACGCTCCGTATAGTAGATGATTCCAAGAGGAGAGAGGAGGAGAGGACGCGCATGCGCTCTGGGGATGTGGGACGCCGGAGCCGCTCCGTAAAGTAGAGTATTCCTGGAGGAGAGAGGGGGAGAGGACGCGGGGCCGCTCCGTAGAGTAGACGATTTCTAGAGGAGAGAAAGGGGGGTGAGCGTAGGAGAGAGAGGGGGGACGGCACGCGCATGCGCTGTGGTGGTGTGGGACGCGGGACGGACTAAGCCCCCTCCAAACACACGCAAGCAAGATTAAGGAATGGGGTCAACCTGGGCGACAGACACCACCTGCCTAGCCACTGCTAAGCAGCCTCTCTGTGCTCTCGGCCATGACTCAAGGAATGGGGTCAACCTGGGCGACAGACACCACCTGCCTAGCCATTGCTAAGCAGCCTCTCTGTGTTCTTGGCCATGACTCTGATGACTGTGTTAGGGTTGACGGCCTTCATATTACTACAGTGTTCTGGTTCGCATAATGGGCGCTTCCCTACTTCATGAAAGTGGCCGGACGCGGGACGGGGGACGGCGGACGCGGGAGGGACAGAGCCCCGAGCATAAGATGCTTCGCATCTAAAAAAAATCCCCATCTCCCGCTAAAGGAACCATGTGTGGATGTGAAGCAGTGGGGTTAGCTGGAGCGGGAGAAACGTCGCAGCTCCCGTTTCGTGGCAGCGGCCCGAGCACTCGTCGCGGCGCTGCACATAGAGAGAATGAGTCGCGCTCGCTCCGTCATTTTCATACCGCGGAACTATTGTGGCGCCCCCCAGTGGAGTATGCAGCTGTCGCACCACCTGTCGTGCGCACCACTCCGTAGAGTAGAGGATTCCTAGAGGAGAGAAAGGGGGGGAGCGTAAGAGAGGAGGGGGGAGGGAACGCGCATGCGCTGTGGGGGGTGTGGGACGCGGGCGCCGCTCCGTAGAGTAGAGGATTCCTAGAGGAGAGAAAAGGGGGAGCGTAGGAGAGGAGAGAGAGAGAGGGAGGGGACGCGGATGCGCTGTGGGGGGTGTGGGACGCGGGAAGGAGGGACGGACAAAGCCCCAGCAAGCACATGCAAGCAAGATCAAGGAATTGAGTCAACCTGGGTGATAGACAGACACCACCGGTAGTGCGTGTTATTCTTTGCTTGCACCCACCACCTGCCTAGCGATTGCTCAGCAGCCACTCTGTGCTCTCGGCCATGACTCTGGTGACTGTGGTGGTGGTTGACGGTCTTATTGTACTACAGTTATCTGGTTCGCATTGTGGGTGCTTCTCTACTTCGTGAAAGTGACCGTACGCGGGACGCGCGACGCGGGAGGGACGGACAAAGCCCCCACCATGAGATGCTTCGCATCTAACAAACTAAACAAATAAAAACTGCCTATGACATAATGGGAATCGAACCCGGGCCCTCTGCGTGACAGCCTGACACTCTACCACTGAGCTACGCCTGTGCTTCTAACTGCGTTGCAAACTGGCCCTATGCAGGCTACATGTCAGGTAAGGAATCGGGTTAACATGTGTTGTAAAGCGTTTTAGAACAGTAAAATAAGGCTTACCGCTTTTGGTGTTGGCACCCATGTTGCTCTTGGCATCGTTACGCAACTGTAAACTGGTTATATGAAACATATGCGACTGTTCAACGTACATGTCTGTGAAGTGTTTTTTGTACATTGCAATAAATTTATTTAAAGTGTTTTAGTACACACCTCGAACCTTTATTACATATTGTTAATTTCAATATATTGCGTCAAACATTGAAACAGACACGGGCAGGTGGTGACAGCGATTTCCTCGGGAACGCTGTTCCATTCTGAGGCAGTTCGGTGTTTTTCAAGGCCTTCAACAAGTGTCCTCCCCCACCCCCCACCCCCCGGAAAAAAGTCCAGGCTACGGGCCTGATGTTTAGCCTCATTTCGTAACGTTTTGGTCAACAAAACGATTACACCACAGTAACCTTCCCTCCGCATGCTTCGCATGACATCGATTCCCATGGTACGTAGGATCTGCCAATTTTTTTTTGCATAATTATTATTTGAGGCTAAATTAATACAACGGCTCTCGACTGTACCTGGGCCATGCTTCGAAGGGTGTACTAATTACGGCCTTTGAATAGATTTAGCATGCAATTTACCCTGAGTTGTCTTTTAAACATGGCGCCGGATCATAGGTGCCGTTGAAATTAGGTTATAACTTTAACCAAAGCAGCATGCGGTACACAAATGTATAGTTATTGTCTAGTTTCTTGAACGGTAAAATGTCGGTTGTTGAATTACATCAGCTGTAAGAAAGTTCAGAGGAAGCCTTCGAAGTCCTTACGTTTATTCGGACGAGGTTTAAAAAATTATATGCGTGTTTTAATTACAGGCGGCCGAGATTATTACTCCAACCGTCGGACTCTACCATGTTATGGTACCAAATTATCCGTCGAACTCTGCCATTCTTAAAATATAATAACGAGCGGTCGATGTTTGCAATGCTCTGTAACGACTGGTCGATGCTTACAATACGATAAGTCCACACATATCGCTGGAAGCCGCAACTGCGCGAGCTTTTCAATAATAGTTGGGGTTTTAAGTACCAAAACCACGATATGGTTACGAGAGACGCCGTAGGGCAGGGCTCCGGAAATATCGACCGACCGGTATTAACTTCAGCTTATAGCTAAGCACATGGGCTGCTAGCGTTCCGCCTCCATCGAAATGCGACCGTCGCAGATCGTACTCGGGAGCTGTTTGTTGTTTTCGTATTAACTGCGTGAACATACACGGCTTTGACTATCTGTTGTACGAACATACTAATTATTGCGGCAATTAGGTGCGTGCGTGGCTGCCCTGCCTGTGTCTCTAAGAGAGAAATGTTCCATGGACTGGAGTTGTTGCAGCGGAGGTTATCTTGCCCTGAATGTGCCGAGACATTTGCAAAGCAGCAATTTCTCGCACGCCTGACAGAGACAAAAGAGCGTGCGCAAGCATACATAACTTCTCATCTGGTTTCCGCGTGACTTGTGTACAATTCAGCACTAAATATAAGAGAGGAAAAGAGAAATCACTGCAGACAGTGCGCGCTTGGCGAACAGAAACGGCGTGCTCTGTACGGTAATTATCACCGCTGAGCGCGCAAAGCTGCCCCGGCGCGTTCTTTGGTGTTTTAGGATACCAACTGTGTTTCCTATCTATTTATTTATTTAGTTATTCAAGTAAACACATTCCAGTAGCGGCGTTACATAAGCCGTGGAGGGGGTGGGGAACAGCAGAAAGGAGTTTACAGAGACAAAATGATATCATAGGTGGTTTACGTATCATTATGGTAAAGTAAGTCATAAGCAGAGAACAAATTCATGGAGTCGAATAATTTCTCTGGGAGTGCGAATATGCTACTGAAAGTGCTAAGTTCATAGATGTGTTATCAATGTTGAATGATAATACAATAATTATTGGGGTATAACGTCTGAAAAGTAAGATATGGCTATGAGAGATACCGTAGTGGAGGGCTCCAGAAAATTCCACCCCGTTCACCTAAATCTAATCACACGGGCCTGAAGCATTTTCGCCTCCACCGAAAATGCGCAATGTTGAATGAAAGATTAAGAACTGCGTTACGTCGCAGTTTATTGTTTCGCGGATAAAGTTCAAGGCGAATTCTTGTAATTTTCCATCGGACGAAGGCATAGTTGACTTTGTAGGCATGATAGATGCGATGTGAAGTATTAGGAGGTGGTTAAACATGCGAACGGGCAAATTTTGTTGCTGTGAAACAGTCAGTAACAAAAAAGGTAACCTAGACAGTTTTCCGCGCATTCCGAGTAGCGACACGTTAAGACATTGCATAAAAGGTAAAACATATATATGTACACAAAATTACACTTAGTAAGAAGTTCACTGCACACGGTAAACCACTCCTAATTACAACCAAAACGTAAGTTTAATGATCTAAACTAGATAGTCTAGCTCTAACGCGGCTGAGCGGCCGAGCGGAGAAGACCCCGAGTTCAGTCTGACCAAAACACGGATGCTTGACTGGTCGAGTTGACGTGGGCCGACTGGCGACGACGATAGAGCGGCGGCTGGTGGGCGAGACGTTGAGATGCCAGGGGCAGACGGGGACACGGACGGACGGACGGACGGACACGGACGAACGGATGGATGGACGGACGGATGGAGGGACACGGACGGACGGACGGACACGGGTGGACGGACGGACGGACGGACGGACGGAAGGACGTGAGCATGAGACATTAAAGGCTTTCGCCCTAATAAAGCGTTTTAGAACAGTCAAGTAACAAGCAGACGTCACACAATGCGAATTGCGTAACTAGTGGGTCGCTGAATGCTCCATCCCATTACAAAAGCCTCAGGCATTATTCTTCGTCAGCCACAGTATCAACAAAGTGCACATAATGCCTTACAAGTGTGTAGCGGGTACCACGCTTTTCCGAAGAATGACGAATAATGGCATAGTGGACGCTTCCCCAGTACACAAAAATTATGATCATTTATGGCGTAGTGGGTACCATGTAAGTGTACTTGTAGTAGTTGCCAAAGAGTTTAAAAAGGCTCTAGAAAGGCCGCTCTTCCAGCGTTTGCTGTGACTGTGCTGCGCATTGCGCGCCGGCCTGGTGGTGGAAATTCCGGTGTCGGAGTCGACACCGACTCCGACACCGGAATTTGTGCGAAGCCAGCCGTTAAACGTTATCGCCATTGCTCTCAGTGTTAATTGATGGCGTGCTGCAATGTTTAGATGGATAGTTAAAATCGCCACATACATTTAGAAAACATCAAGGAAACTTCACGATTTCGTCAGTATCACAAATGAAAATATGAAATAATTAAAATCAGCTATCTGGTGGTCGCTAACAGGTACCAGTTGCGCAATGAATGCTGAAAACATGAACGAATCTTGATTAATTCGAGAGGCAATACAATAGCGCTCAGGGAGAGCTCAAACTGCGATTTTATTGCGATAAACACTTGTGCTCCTCTATACTGGGTCCTATCTCGACAAAAAGTGCAAACGTCAGGTGGGAACATCATCACGCCATAATCGATATCGGCGGAAGGTTAGTTTTCCGTTACGATGAGGATATCGCTGGAACACGTATGATTGTTTAAAAAACGTCAAGGAAATAAAAGATACTGCGGAAGTACTCCAAGATCAGGCAAATTAGAGGTGTTCTTAAAGATTTCTTTTCGTTTTGCTTTTTATTTTTATTTTTAGCACACTGTCACCTCCGGTCGAGGTCAGCTCGTGCAAGAAACGCTAAATAAAATAATTCGGCTATGTGTGGCGTCAGGAGCACCGAAAAATATTTTCTAATAATAGTATCTGGGGTTATACGTCCCAAAACCACGATTTGATTATGAGAGACGCCGTAGTGGGGGGGCGCCGGAAATTTCGACCATCTGGTGTTCTTTAACGTGCACTGGTATCACACAGTACACGGGCCTCTAGCAGTTCGCCTCCATCGGAATGCGACTGCCGCGGCCGGGAACGAACCCGTGACCTTCGGGTCAGAAGACGAGCACCATAACCACTGCTTCAGCGCGGCAGATGAAAACTATTTTTTTAGCGAAGAAGTATATGTATAAGGCAAACGGCAAATGGTGCATTAGGAATAATCCGTGTACGGCGTGTTGCCTACATTTTTGTTTACTTGTGCCTGCTTTTTGCTTACGACCATGTATTATGAAAGTATAGTAGTAGGATTCACTGTGTTCCTGCTTTTAATCTGCTTGCAGTTGTAGGCGCTAGTGACAGCCCTAGCAGCGAGTGTGACGAGAGGTGCGACCCGCTCCGCAAAACAGATGTCATCGGGTGCTACTTTGAAAAAATTGTGAACCCATTGCGATGCCAGCTTCAAGCCTTAAGGCACAACTTCAATAATTCTAAGCAATGCTTACGAAGACGAGGCTGCAGGTCGCTCAGCATAAAAAGCTATATACAGCGGATACTTCGAAGGCCTAGCTAGCTCAGTAGGCTTGTATCGGATAAGCCTACAATGAAACAAAAAAAAAAGCTGTGGAACAGGGGCTTCATGCTTGTATGAGGAATGTTAACAATCTCTCGAAGCATCTTATTTATTCACCTTCGGTACTTTCAGACAATCTAGTGTCCTTATATTGTCATTTTTCTAGAAATAATTGCATACGCTTTAAGATAATCAGCTTGGTAAAAGCCAATGGCGATGTAGGCTGTATGTGAATTCAATTTTATTGTAGAACTAAATCAAAAAGCTATTTGCGCCCACATTGTGCTATCGTTGCCATGCCGCTAATAATACGCAAAAAATACTAAAGCGAGAGCAGTTTTTAATACATCGGAATACTGGAGGGTTAGAACAACGTAAACTTGCAAGACCGTCCACCATTGTTTCTGTATTCACTGTAGGGATTCAGTAGTCCTGGGTTTGTTAAATAATTCATTAGAGAATACCTGCAAATTATCCCACCCTCCTAATTTGTAAAGGGCGCACTGTGATTCGATTCTATTTTTTTTTTCGGTGCGAAAAGATGATCAGCTGCCGAAATTTAGTGATTATTGTAGAGCTTATCAGCTTTCAGCAATGTGTAAAAGAAAGGCTCTACAATTACGTCAAGACACGAATCAATGCCCCACAAATGTGCACAATAAAGGGCGCAGTTCCCAGCGATATTATCCCATTAGTCAATAACTGAACAAGTGTACCAATAGGTACGATTTCGTCAGATAATTGCAATAATTTTGGTGACGCATATATTTTAGTTCGTTGAACGCCCAACAATTTACTCCGCTACGAGGGGCAACCTGAGATGCTGCGAATTGTGTGCAAGGTGTAGACCGAAATAGCTTACCGAGCGCCACAGATAGGAAATATTGGTAAGTGGACGAGCGTTTTCGGACAACTATTGACAAAACGGAAGCATCCAGTTTGCACACATCGCTACCGTCCATGACAGGTGCACACACCAGTCTAGCGTAGAAAAAAAAAACAGTCGGAGCAATGATGTCATTCTTTTTACCGAAACGAGAGAAAAATTCACTGCTGTCGTTGTCGAATAGTTCAATTCGCAGGTGCGGAAATTCTATTTTGATGAAACAAAAAAAAAATACGGTGCCGCGTTGGATGCTGAGGAATAATGAAATCTTGAAAAAACATCGCAGAAGGTATCTGCGAAACTAAAACGGCCACAAATGGTAACTTTTTTTTTTGTGGCAACACGGTTCCTAGTTTTTAATTATGCCTCGTAACTTGATAATTTATATTAATAGATTCACGTACGCCTACACTCCGGTTTTCTTCACTACATGATCATCCGGGCTCCTCAGCTACTTGGAGCATACCATCTATGCTGCAGTGATGGGCCAGAGATTCGCTATTCTGTGCAGTTGCAAATAGACGTAGCGCACAATAGCGCAAAATGTGTGTTGCGTGTCCCTCTATCAAATAAATCTTGTCCCTTTAACCAAGCAAAATAGGTGCGTGCGAAGTGATACACTTATTTTCCTTTACACAAGGACAATAATTTTGGGATTTTATAAGCGTAAAAATTGCGAAAACATACGAAATAGACCTTAAGGTAATTATATACTAATAATTTCTGACATGAAACTAAGTAGAACGATCGCAACACATGCTCAACTCCTGAGTAATGCACAAGACGTCTTCTGTTAACCCAAATCCTTCAATAGCCGAGCCATGAGCGCAACAGATCCGTCACAAATGTTCTCTTACTATTTAAGGAAATATTGATTAACCACGTTATGTATTCATTCATTCGCACATTATAAACGCATTTTGTTTTTTCTGTGTTGGCCATGAGATATATATATGCGCATGTATACATTTCACACCTTTGCAACGTTAATTGGGATTTTTCGCAAATGGTCTGTTCTTAGAAAAATAGGCATGCCGCACATTACTGTCAAGCTTCTTACGTAGCAAGGCTTGTCCACAGGATTTCCAGAATGGAAAAATTTAAGGGGTTTATGGGGCCATGACACCCAATTTTTTGAGAGGAAACCGTGCCATGCGTGTTAATACTTGTGAGCGCACAAACCAGCTCACAAAGGTTTAACGCATTAGGTCAGACACCTAATTTATTACTGAATATTTTTTATATATAAAAATGCGAGTCGCCTGAGACTCGGGCAACACTGATGCACTCGCGAGGCGTCACGTAACAAGCTGCTTGCTGTGCGAGCGTCTGCATTCCGACGAATGATATTGTTCTCCGGTCAACTGCTGGAGCAGCCAAGCCATTTTAGTAAAGGTTTAGCTTTTTTCAGCTTGCCATTTGCAGTGTCTGGGACTTTGGTAGAACACGACGGCACCGTTTCATGCAATACATGGCGTCCCACAAGCCAAGCCTAATTGGCGGTCGCGAGCTGTGCGACGGATTTATAGCACTGGAATTTTTTTGCAGCGGAATAATTTTGTGCAATGCATTTTTGATCTATGCATAGGTACAATGGACCCAATGGGAAACTGCAAATGGTTTGGTGACCGTGTCCTGACCCCTCACAGGGGACCGTCAAACTGCTGTGTTTGATCATGATTTAACTATCCTATACTTGCTACTTCTAGTTGTAAAATTGAGGCATAATAGTCCATGAAATGTAACGTGTAAACATCTTCTCAGGCTTTATAACGTTTCACAATGTGTTGCGTCTCGCAGTAGAAACCGTTCTGAGAGGGAAAGCGAGAGCATCTAGAGGCAAACGTCAAAAGGCACATATTTTTAATCAAGCTTACGAAATCACATCTGCCAACTTCACAGAAGAAATGCTCGTTGAATTGCAAAAGTAGGCAACGCAGAATACAACATGAAGGTGCACAATATGTAGAATACAAGCTCGCATTCAAATATTGTCTGTGCGTAAGATGGCAAATTCGGTGAAGACATCCTCCAGTGTCGCCGGTGACAGCCAGATGTCATCTAGGCGCAAAGCCGCTTTTAGTTCCTCAACCTTGGAGAAGACGGTTCCCCAAGAGAGGCCTTTGTCCAACTGGTATTCGTGCCTTCCCTGCGTGACAATGCGAGTACCAGTGTGAATAAGGTACGCCACTTTGTATATGGTAAATTTTTTTTATGGTCTTTAGTCTGTTACAACTTAAGGATAAATACAAACTCTACCACCAGAACCGCGGAACGCAGATTCTTTACCTCTGTAAAATAGTTGTACCTGCACGCTTCCGCTCGAAAAAGTTCTTCTCAATTTTAAATGCGAAGCATTTCTTAGCGAACTTCAGCGACTTTGAGTCTATCTATCTATCTATCTATCTATCTATCTATCTATCTATCTATCTATCTATCTATCTATCTATCTATCTATCTATCTATCTATCTATCTATCTATCTATCTATCTAGCCGCCTACGACTTTGTTTTCTCCAGACCGTATCGTTAATGGGATTTATACCAAAATTGGTATAGGCATAACATGACTCTTTGACGAACATGAATGACTGGTCACATCACGAAAATCATGAATAAACTTGTCATGAACGGTATGATTTACACGCCATGGCCCTGGTGCTCCTTCGGCCGTTTCCTTAACTTCATATATCCAAAAATTGGTATGATAAGACATTTCTGCATCACCAACATAAATGACAGGTGGTAATACAAAAATCATGAGGTGCATGTCATGTACAACATGATTTACATGTCATGCTCATGGTGCACTGACGGCCGTTTCGCTAACTTGATATACACCAAATTTCGTATTGCGTGACGTGACTGTATGACGAACATAAGTGGCAGGTGGTAACACGGAAATGATGACAAGACATGTACAGCATGACTTGCATGCCACGCTCATGGCGCGCTCGCGGCCGTTTCGTTAGCTTGATATACACCAAAAGTGGTTTTGCGTGATGTGACTGTATGGCGAACATAAGTGGCAGAACATGAAAATCACGACATTGCATGTCATGTATTACGTGTGTGAAGAAGATGTGCCTCCATCCAGCAGCATCGCCAACGCTTGGCTCGCTCGTCTCGTGTTTCTGATCGCTGCTGTCCCGCTGGACTGTGCCTCTCGCTGCGTCGTCGCTGACAAGCGTATCGTCGCTGAACTGCTAATAAACCTCTTCACATTTGGTGGAGGGTGCTGTACTTCCCCGTCGCTACACCCTGGAGCTGCGAAGCCGAACGCTTCCGCCCATCATGACCGACACCGCTTAACCCACCGGCGCCTTCACCCCAGTCCGTCGCCTGCACCGGGCATCCCTCGGCTACGGGACCCAAAGATCTTCAGCGGTGCAGATGAGACCGACGTAGAAGACTGGTTTGACCACTACGAACTGGTGAGCGCGCATAACAAGTGGCAATGACCCCGACAAGCTAGGTCCACGTCATATTTTATCTCACCGGCGTCGGCGAGCTATGGTACAACAATCACAAACACGGCATCCCCACATGGTCCGCTTTCAAGACGTCGTTCTCTGAAGTGTTCGGACGACCGGTGGTGCAAAAGCAGCGCGCAGAGCAGCGCTTGCGCGTCCGCGCTCAGCAGACAGGCGAGAGCTTCACCAGCTATATTGAGGACGTCGTCGACCTTTGCCGACGTATCAACGACTCCATGCCCGACGCTGACACGATTCAACACATCCTCAAAGGTATTGACGAAGGCGCATTCCACATGCTCGTGGCTCGGAATCCACGCACAGTGTCAGAAGTCGTCAGCTTGTGCCAGAGCTACGACGAGTTGAAGAAGCAACGTGGGGACTGACTCGACAGCCTCAGCGGAGCGGCGAAGTCGCTGTCCAGTCTTGACACCATGCATGACAATTCCACGTTGCTTCAGCAGGTCCGAGACTTGCGTTCGTGAGGAAGCGCCAACTTTCTTTGCTTCCCTTCACTCACGAGCCCACCTCCCGTCTGCCCGCCACGCTCCGCACTGTCATTTCCGAGGAGGTCGCCCACGCTGTTCCCCTTGCGCACCACGAGCCGTCTTCACACGTGATTTACACGCCACGCTCATGGTGCACTTGCGTCCAGTCCGCTAGCTTGATACACACCAAAATTTGGTATTGCGCGACGTGACTTGGTGACGAACATAAATGTCAGGTCCTAACATGTAAATCATGACATGCATGTTATGTGCAGCATGATTTGCTGCTTCGCTGGCTGCTTCGCATTACATCGATTCGCACAGTGCGTGGGATCTGCCGGGTTTTTTTTTCTTCTTTTATGATTGGAAATACTAGCTATCTATCGGAAAATGAAGATCCGGCTCACTTCAGTGATACATTATATTTTCGGGTGAGTACTGACGGAAGTGGCGTTCGTATTAAATTTTTCTCCGCGGCGGGAAAGGGGGGGGTTAGAATAAAGCCAGTCTAACTGTCCATTGAGAGTGGAGTCCGTAAAATCTGATATTGTTACTATCTTCATTTGGAAGTTCATTTGTAGAAGGTTCATTCCAGCTCAGAGAAACATGTGCAGAACAATCAGCAGCCGCTGTATACAGCTGCTACGGCATCTGCGCCCCATGGTTGGGGAGGGAGCGAACGCCTCTTCATCCCGCGGTCGCTGACCCCATGCTGGTGTCATAATTTATCATAAAACGAGTCGGGACGTTCAATATTTCTACCTAAAATCAGTGACAGAACCGTGCGTCGGCATGTCATAATTGGAATGTCTTGGACACGCAGAAGTTCTTGGCGTCGCGAAAATGGGCGAACGTTATTGGATTGAGTATGTACGCAATCTGTTTCTGCATGGAATGATAGAGGCTTCTGGAGGAGCTTATATTTATTCTGAGATCGTCACCGAACATAGAGCAGCGCTCCTGTGACGTCACCAAAGAGCGTTCTGATTTCAATTGTTTGGAATTATTCAAGTAATGTCCCGTGACAAAAGAACCTTCAGAAGAGCTCGTTCTCGAACTTCAATTAAGAGGGAAGCGAAAAATATGCCGGTTAGAAGATTTAACTATTCCGTTATAGTGTGACGGTCGGCGCTGCATTACGCTACTTCCATAACTGCGTCCTAGAGAAATTAAGTGGACGCTGTGAGCTCACATATTGAAACAGGACAGTTTTGGGCTAAGTAATGCACGTACCTTCGTTTCCCCCCGTCTTCAGTTCGGGTCATATCGACGTAATTTTGACTCGAACGCGTAGATCAGAGCAGCATTAATCTATAGCGACAAGATTCGTCGTCACAGGACGTGGTTATCTCGAGCAATTGTGTATACCAGTCATTACACTAAAACATTTCATATCCCGCTTGAATACGTGAGTACTGTACATTTCAGAGGCAATGACCCTAGAAGTAATTGACGCATGCCTACGCTCTAAAAAATAATCGAGTAAAAAGGGTGTCTTTTTGTCCCACAATAATAATCGTAATCCGGCTTGCTTGCGCATCCTTTCTTGAAAACTCGGCGCTGGCCCCTTTCCTACACTCTAAGAAATGATCGAGTAAAAAGGGTGTCTTTTTGTCCCACAAGAGCAATCGTCATGTATCTTGCGTTCCTTTCCTTGCATTATCGCCTCGCGCCCGGCACTTTCATGTCACGAACCACATGCGCGTTATCAGCGTGGCACAGCATTCTTGATAGGAAAGTGGCCGGCGCCGAGTATTCAAGAAAGGAAGCGCAATCAAGCAGGATGACGATTATTGTTGTGGGACAAAAAGACGCCCTTTTTACTGGATATTTTTTAGAGTGTATCAAGAATGCTATGTCACGCTGATAGCGCGCATGTCCTTCGGGACCTGAAACTGCCGGGCGCGCGGCGATAATGCAAGGAAAGGAACGCAGGGGAGGTCACGATTATTGTTGTCGGACAAAGACACCCTTTTTACTCGATCATTTCTTATAGTATACTCACTGGAGCTGTACAAACATCCGCATGTTTGTTGGCGGTGTTCTGTGGTCGTTAACGGAATATGAGCCTGGTGTTCACGTGTGTGACACTGTGACGACAGGAGTTGGAAAGAAAACAATACGGGAAAGAAAGAGAGGAAGCGACAAACAAGCTTGATGGGCAGTCTGCAAAACATTTTTGTTAAACATCCCCTCACCGCAAAATTGCATACTTGGGGTGTTTGTGTTCTTTCATTGTCCAGTAGACATGGGCGCTTTTGATCAATTAGAAATGCCCAACACACCATTTAAGATAAATTAATTTGGCTTTAGAGCAATCCTCGGTGCTCACTGAAGTGGCAGTACCGCGCAGCATCGCCATTAGTACGACGCGGATAGAGCTTTGTAACAATGCGCGAGTAAAGCGAATATTGGACGTCACAGACGAGTTTGGCGCCCGAGAGGGGCTATTGTTCTTCGCCCCCTTGGGTCTTTTGTTGGGCTGCTCTCAAGCCGCTTCTGCCTACTTATGCCAGTATCTGAGTACCATAGCAAAGAATATGCTTTTTCCTTTACGAAGGGGCACCGGCTTGAGTCTAGTGGGTACTTGGCTGGCAGCCATTCTGAAGTGTCGCCCATATTTGCCGCTATTAAGTATGGTAGATATAATGACGCTGCACATTAATATAATATTTAGGGACAATAAGATGCAAAGCTGCTTAGTAAAGCATACATGTTAGAACAAATATTGCATGCCCAGGGGCTCTTTTACACTTTTTCGCCTTTCCGACAATTCGCCTTAACAAAGCAAAAGAAGTGCTACAGAAGCTATAAGGCAATGGTGCAGCATAGAGTTTGGAGAGCGGAGAGGAGAAGAGACAGAGCTGAATAGAGCTTTAACAGCTGGAACTAGCTTCTTTTACAGTCGCCCAGGTGCATAATATTTGTTTATGCAGCCTCGCCTATGTGGAATTACACTGTTAGGGTAATGATGTGTGACGCAATAATCCTCCTCACTCCTTTTTCTTTCTCTTCTTGCGATAGTAGTATAATACCATTCGGCAAACCAAACTGGTGGCGAGATGTTCAGGAGGGAAAGCAGTTCACCCGGCCTTGTGAGCGTGAGAAGCAATTGGGTTTGAGAACCCTTGATTATACCATAATACAGGATTCACCGCCCTTTATAACCGAGTATGGCCTGGGTTAACGTAATAATTCTATCCTTCCGCAAAACACGTACAGCGGCCACTTTATATGTATCTTAAAGCGGCTCAAAGCAAACAGGCAAACTAGAAACTGAGCAGGTACCCTAACTTTGTGCATTCTAGCATGATGTCTGCCTATTCGATTTTACGAACCTAGTTTGCGTGACATGCAGCAGTGTTGAAAGGAGGCGCATGCTTTGTGTGGGGGGTGCACTTATTGCCCGCTACCTTTCAGCGTCTCCTTTGACGAAAGTGCAGAGCAAGGATGTGCTATCAGGCACAAGCAAGCAGTGCGTTTTGCCACTTTCAATGTAGTTAATATTAAGCTTTAGTGTTTTTACAACATTCACGCCTTCCAGATTACAAGCTGTCTTCTAGAAAAGGTGGTAAATGGTACGGTGTTCCTGAACAGCTGGACAGAACTTCGTGTCTTCATTCCAGTGTTTGATTTACAGTATTTATTTGGACACAAGGCATTTACACAGGAAAACGTAGCTTTGACACGCAAGTAAACAGCACTTGCGCCAATGTCATTTACGTCGCGTACGAACGCGTAGCGCTATAGCTCATTGAGCTAAATTTTCAGCATATGGCCACACAGCACACCTTTATTAAGACACAGCGGTATTCCGCCCATTTCATAATCGGCTTAACTAAGAGTAGAGCAGTTTCAATTGTAAAGGATCATTGTTACAGGATTAAAATCACGCAAGTAGCTTCCAAAAGGGATCGATGAACGGTACTGCAAGTGGTACTCTCTGACTTGACGCTTTTGTGCGCAAACATGATTGTAAGAGCGCTCAAGGAACAAAAAAAAACTATCCATAAAGCGCACACTTACTATACGATGCATGTTGAAATGAAGAGTTTCCACAAATCATTATGCGCAACTTGTAATTTGCGGCAACGAAACATCGTTTCCCTCTTTCGCAAGCTATATGCCAGTTACTATTGACGCGTATTAACAACACGGACGTTTTTATTTTTTTACTAATCTTACAGCGTTGCTTCCACTACGTGCACTGCACGTGCTGTAGACATTGTGGACTTGCATGAGCAACGTGTTCTTGATAGAGTGAGACAGCATCCTAATTATTCAATCTGCTACATCGCATTTGTTTTTAAGATGCGCTGCAGATATGGACTGCCAATTACGCTACCGTGAGAGACATAATATTGCCGCATTAGCACTTACCTTGTACGCACGCAGCCGCTTGCTTTGCGGCAGTATTTCGTTCACGACTGAGTCAACCCGCGCGCTGCTGCCACGTTCTTCCTCTTGTAGGTTGAAGGCAAGCGTGCAACCACGGCCGTAAGCGCTCAAGGATACGACGGAGCGATCCCAGGCAGCGAAACTGTCCGTCTGCCATGATGCCGACACGATCGCAGGCAGCCTCACACTCATCCATCCTGGGAAGTACACATGGCATCACTTCACATAAAGAACATGGAAACAGGGCTCACGAAATATGTATATATATATATATATATATATATATATATATATATATATATATATATATATATATATATATATGTATATATATATATATATATATATATATCTTGCGCCACATTCCGCTATACAGAATCTGTAGAGAAGCGACGCTACACGCGATAGATACGCTGTCACCTGCGCAAATTCTTGATTATAGACGGTTTCTAAGCTTTATTTTTGGATTCAGCAATTTAGTTTGAGTCATCATTCGTAAATACAGTATGTTTTGAATTGTGCGTTTGCGCAAATGCGCAAACATCTCAAGGAGAACGCACCGACTGTAGGCAGGGCCTCCGCATGGCGTAGCCCATTCCCAGGAAAGAGCGAGGGGGGAGTACCGCTGCAGTAAACACCTGATACTCCTCCAAATCTGCGGCAGCTCTTCTCTGGCCGCATTTTGGTCGGGGCTTGCGAAAGATTGGCACATGTCTTGTAGCACAGACGTTCATAGCCGCTAGAGAACCTTTGTGGAAACCCCGAAGGAACTCCATTTAGACAACCGTTAACATTGCCCATATTTCAAGGCAGACCTGCGCTTCCTTAGGGGCACAAGGCTGGACAGCCGGCTGTAGAAATAGTCAACCGCTGTGAACGTCACCGCCCAATCACAGCGCTCTCCCTTCGTGATCTCCTCCTAGTCCCATCCTTTCATTCCACAATTCCCCTTCGCACACGCGTTGTGCCGTGTGGCTCAATGAAACTACAGAAAGCGAAGTCTTTTCCCTCTCTCTCACTCACGCACACAGAAGATGCACAGCTCATTTTTCGGCGCTGTTAAGAAGTTGTTTCGCTTAAATTCCCACACTCTGTCCTGAGGACCATAAAAAAGTCACAGTTCCACCGCAAGGGTGAAGCAATGAATGCGATAGCAAAAAATTGTAATGTTATACGAAGTGAGGCTGGCAGCTAACTCTTTTTGGATCCGATCACGCAACTCTAGAAAACACTTGTTTAAGAGAATTCTCTTCGCGTTGAGAGCGCAGCACGTAGAAGGGTACGCCGGCCCGGCCGCCGAGAAGGGGAGATGAGAAGGGGAGATAAAGCGCGTGCCCGCGCCCGCGCTCGTAAAATCGAACGTCGCCCCCCCCCCCCCCCCCCCCGCCCGCTGTCGGCCGCCGAGAAGGGGAGATAACGCGCGCGCCCCCCGCTGGTAAAATCGAAGGTCGCTCGAGGGACCCCCCCCCCCTCGCGTCTTTTCACGCTCACGAACGATTGGCGGCCCTGGTTATATATATACATATACATATACGGCAAATGACGCCGACGCCGACGCGGACGCCGACGCCGACGGCGAAAACCAGCCGCGAGTGTCCATATAATTGCTATCGCAATAATAGTCACACAGGCCCTCTGGGATATCTTGTTTCTCTGCGCACCTTTTAGTACGTAATGTAGATATAGAGGGAATAAAAATAATAGAATATCAGAAGACTCCAACCAGAAATGTTTTAGTGGTTTTATTACGAAGGATAAAACATTACAGTGTTAGGGTTGCAGTGAAGCATGTTCAGCTGTTCAAGCAATCACATTAATTGCAGTTTTCACGCATTCTTGGCAAGGCGCTATCAGGCGTAAATAGATTCAGTTCACACAGTATGATAACGGCATGGTAATTGCTGCGGAAATATCTAATTCGTTAGGAATTAGGACGGATGTCAGCAAGCAGTTTTCTCCGTATGGTGTCAGTGCAGTAAGCGAACGGAAAGATGCACGATTCCATCTACACCAGTATTGCCGTTTGTGTCTACTCTGCGCCTAATTGGCTATTAACGCCCCGTATGATGATGGAAAATTCAGGTTGCCGCCATGGCTATTTCCTGTTTACTAGTAGCCTGCAGCTTTCTTATCATTTGTAGATGAAATACCGAGCAAGCCTAGCCACTACACTTTGTTCGCAAACTTATGATATGTCAGCTGATACATGCGCATGTAGGCCTACTCTTCCCGCTAGCAGCCGCGTGCTCATCGAGGCACCTTACCTCAGGCACCTTACCAAGACGACTCCATCTAGTCAATGCGACTCACACCCACTGTGAGCGATATGCCATGAATTCGTTGGTTTGATGAATTTAAGTAAATACTTAGAATGGGGAAGTTATACATTTTATTTTGCTAATTAAAGAGAAAATTTAAGTACGCCCTTTGGCTATCAAACTGACGAAGCCACGCTCATGTTAGCAAACGCGTGGCTATCACGCTGTTCACGCGTCCCGTAATCCATGCTGACATTACGAGCAAGTTTCTTTTGTTGATGCGCTGGGCGTGTCCTTGTGTGAACTTGAAAAAAAAAACAGAGATCTGCAACAAAATGAAACTGCACAGATCATCATCAAAGATATATCACTACCTTTACTGGCATTATACTAACTACTAATAATTTTCGGTAGGCGACTTCAAGCACTGGTTGTTCGGAATGTTCCATTCTTACACTGTCTCTGTCGATTGCTCTATCTGTTCTACCTAAACTGTGCAGGCGCATGGAACTTAAAATTTGTTCATTTATTTTCAGCTTGCTCATAGCTTGAAGAACAAGCAAGAGGAGAAAAAACTGTGCTCTTATTTCTACTTCAATGGTGATTGAAAACGATGTTATTCATTGTTTAATAAAAGAAAATATTTCCATAGTACCAAATTTGTATCATTTGGCTTCAAATATGGCGATAAGATTAAATGGCTTGAATACTCTGGCTTCTTTAAGCT
This sequence comes from Rhipicephalus appendiculatus, assembly GCA_030522465.1. NCBI lineage: Eukaryota > Metazoa > Arthropoda > Arachnida > Ixodida > Ixodidae > Rhipicephalus > Rhipicephalus appendiculatus. The sequence continues at coordinate 112,777 of JALIZH010015521.1, forward strand.
AGATTTCTGATAACTCTACCCTACAGCAACCCTGATCTACAGCAACCCGCGCGGTACTAAGATTTCGCGGAGAATGCAGTGAGGTTAAGAATTTTTTAACGCGCAACCCTACTTGTGGGACGTCATGACAACCGCAGTTCCGCAGGTGCCACTGATGGCTCTCAGTGCAGCCAGGATATCCCTACGCGCCAGCACATCGACGCCTGCGGAAGGCTCGTCGAGAAACACCACACGTGGTTGGCCAATCAGAGCGGCTGCCACGGATAGCTTCCGCCGGTTGCCACCACTGAAAAGAAAACCCACGAAAGAATGAATAGTTGCGAAACTCAAGAGGAAAAAAAGCAAAAGGACGCATATCAAGATTAAACAAAGTTTCGTGAATGCGTAATAATTTATCAGTTTTTCTTTTGAGAGTCTGTGTATTCTATTCGGTGGGTCGCAACAATCGTGCGCCAAAAACTACCAAAAGGAATTACACTGCGGAACGACCACCCCGTGAATATTGTATCCATTAGACTTAGGCCAGCGACTAATATTTTTTAATGATACCTAATTCATTGATTATAATGCATAATCTCACTCGATGAGTACCTCCGTAAGTATCAAAGGACCAACGTAGCCATTGCAGGCACATTTAAAGCGACGTTTATATGCGGCATTTTCATGAATGTGCTATGATCACTTTCAGCCTATTTGACGTGCACCGCAACACCAAAGATTTTCTCAGTGATGTCTAATTTAAATGGTCACTAAAGTGAAACAATGAAACCGCTTCAAAATTTTAGCCTCATTATCTTCACCACAATGTGTTTGTCAATAAAGGAGATTAAAATTTTAAATTTTATTAAAATTTTTAAATTTCACGGGGAAATATTAGTGGTTGACGTCACGGATTTCAAAGTGTATTTTTCGTATATTGATGACATTGGCTCAACGAATTTTCCTGAAACTTGGTATGTTAAATCCATGGCCCCCTTCGAGGACAATGTACATTATTTTTACCGATTAAAACTACGTAAGACATAGCAGAGCCGTCAAAATGCATGACGTCACGGTGTTTAGTGCGGAAATTTCAAGGTGGCATCGCCATCCGCATCTTCTTTTCGTGTGTTTTCTCGCTTATAAGCGTCCTCTCGTGGTAAGGGTGGTGTTTTCGCTATTGCGAAATTTTAATTTTAGAAATACGCGAAGAATAATTTTTCTCTTTTGTGTCATTTAACATAAGTTGCGGCAGCTGGTTCCATTTTTCGCCAGCGAAGTTTCCGATTTCATCACTCCATGTAACCCCCACCGCTCTCGGCTACGTCACGCATCTCTTGTCATTGCGTCGCTCTAACTCACCACAGGTTACCTGTAGTTCACAGTACGCGACCTCCCAAGGTCTACTTTTCTTCTCAACGTCAGCTACCCCTCTTTTTTCTCTATTCTGCACTGCTTTTTTCTGGCTCTTATTGTTATGCCTCTCAGTTTACGTTCCATCACATGTTTCGTCGTTCTTAACAATACTTCCCGAGGTTATTATCCTGAAATTTTTCGCCCTATATGCTATTGATGCCCGTGTACAGTGGTTCTAAACTTTCCGCTTGAAGGAGAGCGGTGAATTTTCCGTTATCATTTGCAAATTCTTCATTGCCTGCTAAAGCTAACGGTTGATAAAGTGAGCCCAGGAAATGTTCATCTATCTTCAAAATTCGTGTTTAGCCGCAACTATTGCTTTTCCATGTAATATCCAGACGAAAAATTAGCAGTTGTTCCGAGTACGAATACAACCGATGAGCGAAGCTCCTTAGACATGGGAAGCAAGTGACTATGTACGTTTTGAAACCCTTTAACCATTCGAAGGATGCAAGGCAGATTGTGATTTCGGTGTCTCGGTTGATGCCAATGATCTTGGGAAAGTCGCTTTCGCTGAAGGTGTCCACATCGGGTAGGTCGTATTTCCAGTACTCACCGAAACTGTCGAACCCGCAATGGGTCTACTGTCAGAGGAAAGAAGAGATGGTAGCACGGAGGAAACTGTAGTCGTTCATGGCAGCAGAGCGTGCGTGTGGCACAGGGAGAACGCTGGCTACATTAACCCTTTCAGTCCCAGTGATTCCAATTGGAATCATAAATTATGTAGGTCAGTCAGCAAGCATCTGGTAAAGATAAAGCGTTGTTCTTCCTCAAGAGCCCGTATTTAGCATCTGCCCTACATGTGGTGTCAACATGGCACACACAATAATGCGACGTCACGTCTGAACGAAGAAATTACAGAAGCGGTCGTGCTGTTCGCGCATTTCGCTGAGGCAGCGTCTTCTTTCACCGTGCAGAGATAGGGCATTTATTTTAGTTCTGCGCCAGAAATTTGAATTTTGGCTATTGGACATTATGCTATCCTATCTAGATAACATTTTAAGTAATAAATGAACTAAAAATTATGGAATTATTATTAAATAATTATTATTTATTAAATTAATTGGCACATTAATTACTCTTCACTGAAAAGTGTGAACAAAGAGTTTTTCAGTTTTTTTGGACTACCACGATCATGCGTCTCCAAATGTGTGAAAACTAGTTGCTTACATTGAAAATAGTTAATTCGGGACTGAAAGGGACAAGTCTTACGCTTTGACCTCCAAGGTGGTGCCGGCGGTGGGAGATTTCTCCTGTGCGTTGTTGAACAATTTAAAACGCGAAGTGTTTTTTTTTTGCGCCTCGCGCCTTGTTTGCGCGCCGAGAGCGTCTGCTGCGCTGGGTGCCGCAACGCGCGTTCGCCAGTTTAAGGGGAGAGCGCAGAGACGAAGAAAGAGGAAGACTAATCTGCCTCCTTCTCGCATGCGTTCGTATTCTCGCGCTTCCCGCATCGTGCAGACGCCATCAGCGTCCCAGCGCTCATAAAGCTCATTTATCCTCCCGCGTGAGGGGGAGACACCACAGCTGGCTCCGTGCCTGGGAGCTTCAACGGCGACCGGGTGCCGGCCTAAGGAGCTTCGCTCCTAATAAGCCTCTTAAATGCGACTTTCAGTGATCATTTTCTCACCTATACGTCCCGCAGTGTCGCCTTGCGTGGCCTGATAGTCTGAACGTATAGAGCAGGTAATCCACTAAGTTCGAAATCTCGCCTTCGGGCACACCGCGCAGCCTTGCTATCAGGCGTAGGTACTCTTTGGCGGTCAAACTGTCCAGGAGCCCGTCGGTCTGCGAGCAGTACCCAATCGCTGACTGCCACTGCAGTAAAAAAGCAAATGAATGTTCACTCGTTCAGAGGAATTTGTAATAACACAATATTTAACACGCGTTCATATAAGTACATAGTTCCAGGTTTGTTGGAAGTTAAAATTGCAACTGCTAATAATAATTATATCTGGGCTTTTACGTACAAAATGATGCTATGATTATGAGCGATGTAGTGGAGGGCTTCGGAAATCTGGGTATTCACGTGCAAGACAACGTTATGATTATGAGGGATGCCGTAGTGGAGGGCTTCGGAAATATTGACCATCAGCTGTTTTTTTAACGTGCACTGACATCGCACAGTACCCAGGCCTGAAGCATTTAGCCTCCATCGAAATGCGACCGCTGCGGCCTGGATCGAACCCATGAATTTCAGGTCAGCAGCCGAGCACCGTAACCGCTGCACCACCGTGTCGGACAAAAAAAAAGTGCAAATGCTGAAGTCTGATCAGCGTGTATCGCATAAAAATGTAAAAATCCAACCTGGTGGATTTACTTACGGTGATGCTCCATCGCATATTCATTTTTCACCCAGTGCTCCTGTGTGCACGATTTCAAATGTCTTAATGAACATCTTCTACCCACTTTTTCATAGCGGGTTATGATGTCCAGGATGTCAGCGTCATTTACCGCAACAGAGATGGTATCGGTAAATTTTTGGGGGGAAACACTGCCGTGTGAAAACAAACTCAGATTTTCGAAGGTTGTGTTTGACAGATCGTGTCATTTTGCCTCCTCTCAACCTTGCGTTTGTAAGCGAAACGTGGGCAAATGAGTTCGAGTACGAGTACAGTCGATTACGAGTACGTCGAGTAAGTCGAGTACGAGTACAGTTACACATTAAAATACCTTAAATTCAATTGTGCTGGTATGTTTCTGCATTCACTACACTTTTCATTTGTGAGAGATGTTCTGTCGACGTGCACGTCCTTGAATGCGAATTCAGCTGACTAATTATGAGATTTCTTGACGAATATCTGAACACACGTGAATCACCACAACAACGATGAAGCTGGGTGTGGAAATATGAATACGCACCATAATCCTGATACAAAAATCATTGTTTGAGAAGCTTATATCAACATGCATATGGATTACTGACCATCAACCCTGAACGCTAATCGACCGTTACTGAAAGCTCATTTTGCATAAAGAAGGGCCTGTGCACGCCGAGCAGCCAGCTAAAATGCCTTTAAGGTATGAGGCCAAGTGGCAAATGCGATTTTCTTTTTCAAAGTGTCATTTGCTGGGGTTTAAAAAAATCATGCTGAATGCTCAATTTATCGCCTATCGTTTTGCTGCATAATGTTTCAGTCTACACAGTTTCTCTCGAAAGATACAAGCAATAATGTTAGACCACCAATCATTTGCGCAACCAAAATTGAAAGCGGCAGTTCTGTGTGTGAGCATCTAATGATGCTGTAATAGCATTGTCAACAGAATTTTTAATCTTAAACGCCATAAACTTCACACCAGGTGAACGCCCAACGTCGTAAATGTGTTTAAGCTTAAGGATGCGTTTGTGAGCCTGCCATTCATTTAATTTGCTTTGTATGACACTGCATGTCATTTATATAATGGCAACAGAGGCACACTTGATATCTTGAAGCAAGTTTTCATCGAGCCTGGCCTCTACACCGCAAAAGCTACAGATATGGGCAATTTTAACACTCCCGATCCTCTTGTCGAAGGGCCACGCCTGTTTCAAATCTCTTTTGTTCGTTTTCTCAGTACATATATATTAGGCATTTTCCCGTGAGCGAACAAGCATGCGAATCAATAGAAGCAGCGCGAAAAAACGAACGACAACAAGGAACACACACAACAGGACTAGCGCTGTACTGCCAACTGAATGTTTATTGAAAAGTTCACCACTTATAGCTATGCCACCAAAAACGCCTGGTCACAAAAAACACCACAAATAATCACAGATTGCGGGCATGTGTGTTGCTATGCTAGGAGGTGTTTATCGAGAAAACATCTCTCATGAGTAAAACTAAGTGACGCCGCACTGACGCACTTATCTGCAGCTTTATTGACAAAGCAAGCTTCCACGATTTCTGTTTTTTTTTTTGGATTTCCCAAACGTAAAAAAACTGTGATTATTTGTGGCGTTTTTTGTGACCAGGCGTTTTTGGTGGCATAGCTATAAGTGGTGAACTTTTCAATAAACATTCAGTTGGCAGTACAGCGCTAGTCCTGTTGTGCGTGTTCCTTGTTGTCGTTCGTTTTTTCGCGCTGCTTCAATTTATTAGCATCATGAACCGACTCGCCCAAACCCTCAAGTTGTTGCGAACAAGCATAACACTTTTGCCAGTAAATCTTTTTCTTTAAAACTTCAAACACACCGTTATCACATTAGTGGTTCTGTAATGAACCCCAGGAAGCAAACTTGTGGCACAAGATTTAATAAGGTTGCCTGTTATACGAAGGTGCCCCCCAGTGTTAGTGCGTAATTCCTTGAATGTTTAATTACAATATTTTTAACATCGATCTTACTTTTTTTTATTTGGCTTGCTACACTGGCTAAAACTTATTTTATATCCCCACAAAAAGTTGGGCTTTTTTTTATTTAGTGGAATTTGAGTTACGAGTGTTCGTAACTTTTTTAAATAAATTTTTTTAATTATGAAAAACTAATAAAAAAGAGGACTTGACATATAATGCTCACAAATGCCTAAAAAGGTGTGCTTTATAATGTAGATTCATAATCCCTAGTGCCTATCTCTTTCTAATTTTTTTTTCTGGACACTTGGTCTCCTACCTTCAGTGATTCTGAATACACTGACAATATATTGCAAGCAATTTAGGGTTCGATCCTAAATTTGCCGCTATGAATTTCAACTACAGGCGTTTGTAGATGCAGACATTTGCGATCTTCAAATGCTAAATTTGAAACTGCAGCTACGAACACTAGTTGTAGCCAGCCCTTGTTTAGAAAAGAGGAAACAAGGAAACACGAGCAACACTGTAGGAGCATCTGCTGCCCATGCGATGTTTACGGCATCAGACACGCAAGCACGCACACAGGAGCAAGTGGCATCTCTCGGGATAAGTTTTATACTCAAAAAGCAGGCGCTGTGCGTCGCGACTGGTTGACGTACGAAACCACGGACTAAAATGTTGGCAAGGTCGCAATACCGCGCAGCTGTCAAAAACGCCTGTTCAGAGCGCCTCATGTCTTTTATGTTTCCGGTTTTTGCTCTCTGTGACATTCAATGTCACTACAGAAGCAGGGAGGCTAAGTGAGGACGGCAGAAGTTTGTGCCCTGAAAGTTTGCTCTAGAGTTGCTAGGGCGCTGCGGATGCTAAGCACAAGATAATGGAAAAACTTTCGTGTTGTATTTTTCTGGCACTTCAGTATTCACATTTTGCTTTGCGTGCATTTTTCCTACAGCGAAGTGGAATGCTTTTACATAAGAAAGAGAACACCGTTCGCATTGCTGGTTGTCATACGTATGGACAAAATGAGCTATCTTAAGAGGCAGCGTTCTTTAAAACAAGGCGAAACAACTTTGTGGAAGAAGCCGTTGATATTGGCCATCACAAACAGCGACAGCTTGTCAGATATTCACTGGGCTGGCGGTATACGTATTTTTCACCAAGGACAAATCCTGAACATACACGTGAAACGCGTAAAAAACAGTGACATCATGCTTATTAACACGTATAAGTAGTCCTACCGCGTACCGACGCGACTACAGACTGCTTCCGCAACAGGCCCACTTTTGTAAAAGCCAGTGTAGCAGACAAATGAGAGCATCTGAAATAAAGCCATAAATCAAGCTTAGCTCTTTCGAATTATTAACTTGTGGGATCGTCTTCCTTGCAGCAAAAACACCAGATGGCACGCGTTTTAATTGAGCATTTTTGTTCATAACAGATTCGGCAGTTAGCTTATTTGTAGGAACCTTGTAGAGCTATCTATATAGACCGATCTGTTGTACGGGAAACCCATATTGCCCCCCTAGCGTTCGTGGCCTCAGTTACCTGCTCACTTCAGCACTGTATAACATCGCTATTGAGCAAAGTCTTAAACAAATACTAGTCAATTGCAAGACGAAAACCTATTTCGGCGATCTTTAAATTCGTCCCTTCTCTTGGCGTGACCGGCTCCGTAATACGGCTGCAAAGTTCTCAGACTCAACATGCACTTTATTTAAGCTTCTGCAGGCATAAGACTGCTTTCTATTTTCTTGGATGTAATCATTAATGTACTAAAGACAACTGCTTGCTGAATCTTTCTTTTTGTTCGCATCTCCCTGCATCCGAAACGGCGATTTGTGTGGCTAATATTCACGATATTATCAACTGCCTCCTGCAACTCATTTTACAAGCAACCGTGAATTTAATCCTGAGTCCTACGACTGCCATTTACGCTGTCACTTACTTACGGCGATCTGAAACTCATGTAAGACACGTCTTTCCTTTAGCCATGGTAAAGAGCCAGCATAATGCTGAAAAAATATTCGACCTAAAAAATCGAAGAGGACCTACTTCCTCTGAAGAATCGATCACGTAATCGTGCAGGAAAATAAGCAATACAAGAGAGTGTTTCATCAGAAATGAAACGAAAAGAAAACAACAACCTTTTCCGCAACTTTCTCCGCAGCCTTCAAACTTTTTCCGGAACAAGATTTGAAACGATAGGCTGTAGTGTGCGGGCATCATCGATTAAACTTCGTCAGACTTAAAACATAGTTATATGAAAAACTAAACGTATACTGTGCTCCTCGAAGATTTTATGTAATCCGTTCAGAAGTTGACAGTTTTGCGGCTGTCTAGGCGGTTTGAAAACCACTTTATTCCGAATCCTCGAAAAACGAGATCATTCGTCTCTCCTTCCTTTCTGCCTCGTTTTTCCAGTTCTGCTGCTCGAAGAACTTATAGCCTTTAACCAACTAGTTCAGTTTAATACGGTTTTTTTCTTGCTTTCTGTTACATTTGCTGCCACTCCAAATAAATTTTGTACACTGTGTGGACTTAAGAAGTGCTTACAACTTTTGTAACACCACCTAGCGTGTTGAAAAAAATAAAAACATTTTCTTTATTACCATTGCAGAACTATTAATTCGTTACTAAATTTCCACGTGTATTTACTAATTCTTTCGTAAACAATCGGAGGGTGTTTCGGCACACTCCCGCAGATATTCATGGCGTTTTTAAAAAAGTTGCTGAGTTCGCCCCTCGAATTGGTCAATACGATTTTCGTGTTGCGCGATCAGCTTCATCTGTAGCACACTCGAAAAGGAACAAGTCGCCGAGCATCAGTTCTCCTTGCAAGCCATTTTAGGAGGCCACGACATCCCATCCAGCCTCTTCGAAAAATGTGTTCCGAATAACGTATGGGCACTCAACTTTGTTAAAGTAATGTCTCGGATATCTACAATATCACAAATTGTACAGTGATACCTGCAATATCAATGTGAGAAATTATCCAATTGTAGCGAAGAAAATATTATTATTGCAGATCACGTTCGTAAATTGGCCAAGGAATGCGGTGCGGAATAGGTTTGTCGTAGAACGTTGGCTCTCTTGTGATATTAAAGGTGGAGCAGTGGCTATTTCACGTGCGTGGGCAGCCCGGTTAATGGTGTCAGGTGCATAGTCGCTGGTACGTATTGCGGAAAAAAGAATAGATGTGTCTAGGGGCCATGTTGGCTCTCAATCGAATAGCAGAAAGTGTGAAGAGTAAACAGCCATCTCATGCGGTGAAGAATTGTACGCCAATGTGACATACGTTAGGGAAAGAACCCAGCCATAGTGGCCGGAAGAGACTACGCGAGGCATACTTCGTAAGAATATCTCTGAGAGCTTGATTCAGACGCTCAGCGGGGCCATCTGTTTGCGCATTGTACAACGTAGTGAGCTTGGGCCACGTTTCACAGGACTGCATGATATCTGCCATGAAGATGCGCTTGAATGTCCGGCCACGGTCCGTAAGCAGCAAAATGGCGTCGAGTCCCCCAGCTGTCCATGAGTGTTAGCAGTCCTAAGCAGCTTTGTGGACAATGCTATTCAACGAAAGCATTACCTTTAAATGAAACTGAAAGCAGTGATACCAGAAGAATGTTGAGCTATAAGAAGCTGTATAAACAAAAGCCCTACAGAGCGCGCTGATATGACATAAGGCAGAACGCCATATTCACACAAAGTTAATTCCAAATAAAACAAAGCTGCACATACACGACGCCAGCAAAAGTGACATGTTCAGTAAGGATGAGCACATGGAAAATAAGCGTTAGTACATGCCTCTTGAACGGTGCTGCCGACATTTATGCACTTTGATATCAGATATAGAAAGTATTGTCGGGATCTCGCATTTTGTCTCTGTCTTATCATGAATCTCTATTTGATGAATTCTCGGTGGGCTTTCGAAATGTAGGCTGTCACGCTGCTGAGCTCGAGGTTACGGGTTCAGTTCGCAGCCATGTCGTCTGTATGGTGAATTCCACGAACACCCATGTACACAGATTTAGATTCACGGAAAAAGAAGCCCAAGTGGTCTAACTTAATCCGAAGTCTTCCACTATACGGCACGCCTCATTACCATGTCCTCGTTTTGGCCGGTAAAAGCCCACAAAATATTCTACGATCAGTAGTATTTTCTTGGATGTGATCCAGTACCCACGGCTTCGGTTCATTATACTCGTCAGACTTATTTTACGTGATAATCATAGCTGAGCTCGACGCGCGACTAGATGTTCTTTTCGGGGATAAATACGGAGCAGCATCCGCGTTGCGCTTGGCAAAGTCCCGAGCACTATTTACTAGGCGTTACCTACTTGGCGTGGATCCCTGGAGAGAACAGCTTGGTTCATATAGGCGTCGCCCTTGGAGGGCCTCGTGACAGCAGCCAGCATGCGAAATGTGGTGGACTTGCCGGCTCCATTCGCGCCTAGAAGGCCGATGCACTCTCCCGGACGCACCGCGAGACTCACGCCGCGTACCACGTGTACTTGTCCATACCTACGAGAGTAAATGTTTCCAAAAATTACGAGCTTATCTTTGTTTTTGTCACATATGTGCAATAAAAAAATTGAAGGACACTTTGTACATTCCAAAGTGTGTTCGGCGAAAGCGTGTGGCCATTCCACTCACTATGCCATGTCTTTTATCTTTTACACTCTCAGTGGGATACCACACAAACCGAATGTGTGCGTGTTTTCTTTTTTAATCTTTTACCGCGAATCGCAGCGAGACGCGAGACTAATCTTCTTCCGTTCACATGCGTTAGTATTTTCTCGCGCTTTGCGCATCGTGCAAACGCCATCCGCGCTCCAGCGCTTAAATTGACCGACCCATTGTAAATTCGAAAGTGTATTCCATGAACGCCTGTGTCCATTGAGACGGCGTCGGTCAGAATGATTGCAAACGCTGGGCACAGCGACGCTACGCAAGCAAAGCGCGAGTGCTAGAGAGTCCGACGCGACCGGCGTCCGTTTCCGCATCCCGGAGGCCACCTGGCTCCGTGCCAGAGCTCGGGACAGACGGACAGACGCACGGACGGACAGACAAACGGACGGACAGACAAACAGACGGACGGACGGACGGACAGACGGATGGACGGACGTCCGTCCGTCCGTCTGTTCGACAGCTAGGGTTGCCGTTGGGTGGACATGAAAAGGCGCCAGAACTCACGCCAAAAGTAGCCAAAGTAGCCATTTCGTTTGATATTATCGCCAAATTTCTAGCGAAATAGAACGGAAGCGGTATTATCAACAGAGTCTTTACCATTGATGAATAAATGAAGCCATTTTGAATAGGTAAAACCACAAGTTTAAAAAAGAGCCATGGCACCAACTGGAAATTTTCCTTCGCCAACGGGGTCCAAAAGTAGCCAATTTGGCGCAAAGTAGCCACCAACGGCAACCCTGTCGACAGCACCGTTTGACGTGGATGCACCCAGGTTGGCTTCTAGTGGCACATCTCCACTGCGATCATTAAAGCCTACGATCATAATTTCACCGCTGTGATGGCTCAACCTGGACACAGCATATCGCGAATCCCGCGCGTAGGTGGCATCAACAAGAGCATAACAAACGCCGGCTCTCTGTGTGCATTCTTTGAAAGCGTCGTTAATTGATGGGAGACAAGGCCACGATGTACGCTCCCGAGTAATATGGCGTAACATACGCCTGTGCTCGCGCATACACTACCACACTGCGCTTCAGCAACACGGGAGGCTGAGTTACGTAGCTTGAAGTTTCGAACACGTGAAGCCGTACCACATCCCACTGGCCTCTGTCTCGCTCCGCGAAGGCACGACATTCGCCCGTACCCATCGTTGCCATTCTGCGGCGGTTACTGCAGCAGTTTTATTCGGGGGGCGCTATTACACTCGAAGCAGTAGGTGGCGGAGAAACACCGTTGGGGCATGTGGAAGGTGCACTACTCTGACAACAAGCCATCGCCCGCTAACACGAAGTGAAAGGCACAGAACGTAACTACGTCTAGGACGACTCCTCGATGGAAGGCGGCCAGCGCTCCTCGCTGGCATCGAGACCTGTCGAGACCTGTCGAGTATGTACGAACGATACGGTAAGGTGCTGTCCGGTACGCAAAGTTTCCATTGGGCCCGCCAAGTCATTCTAATGCAAACTGCTTAGTCGTAGCATTGACACCGAAGCGACAAGACTTTCGAGCACTCACGAGCCGCTGACGTTGGCGGCAAGCATTCGTAGTGGTGTAGTGCGCGCCGTTCAGTTGTCACTATGGACAGCCGCGCACGTATGCGAAGTGCTGCCGAACTGGATGCGCGCGCCTGTCAGTGGTGATAACTGGACGGCGCGCACTATACCACTGCGAATGCTTGCCGCTGTTCGGGTTTCATTTGACGCGGATTGTACGTCTCGCATCTTACCACCACCCGTCAGGAGTCAGCTGCAAAGGTGACCACATGCAAAAGCTACCACGGCGAAGCGGCCAACAAAAAGAAATCCACGGTGTGTTCGGAGGGCCAAATTCAAAAAAATGAACTCCTTTTTTAAAACACACACACACACACAAACGATTTCGTTATACTCCCTTCGTTGCCTAGCAATTTATTCTTCTATAGAACGCCGCATCACGACGATTTTCAAGTGGACGGCATCAGGTCTGATGCGGAAACTGTATATATCGAAGCCATGTCGTGCGGTTTTCGCTTGACCACAATTCCGCATGACCAGCCGTATCATACGGCGTCTGTACTACAACATTTCCGTATATATGGATGCCGTATATACGGAGCTTTTTGATGCGGAAACCGTCTGTACGGATCTTGCGGATTCCGCATCATGCGTATCCGTACCATGCGGATCCGTAATACCATAATTCCGTATGTACGGATCCGTATCTTCCGTACATACGATATGTTTCACTAGGGATGCTCTCTATTCGTACAGTCGCCAACAAGTTACTGCGACTGTTGTTCAAACTTTCGGACTACCCCGGGCCTCCACCAAACTGGGTCAAAACGCGAATCACGTGTTCACTGTGAAATAGGTCAATCGCCATCATGAAGCTTAATCAATAATCTTCGAACGTCAACATTGTACCCCTTTACATTACGAACCGCATCACCTCCGCAACTCAGTCACCGGAAATTCGCCGTAGTGTTCTTACGGGGAAAAATGTTCGTAAATATTGGCGAATAAAGAACTCCATTGTAGAGCGCCAAGGCCATTAATCGAGGTATTTCTTGCTCGCTTCTTTCAGTCGTTAGGTAGTGTAAACCGTTATTCACTCGCATCCAGTCACATTACTTTAGCAAGTTAAAATAAACTGCATCGTTCTTTTTTCGCATGATCATATTGTCACGTGGTCGTGACGTCGACGAAGGCAACAGTCGGTGTGTCAAAGAAGAAACTCTTTATTTGGCGGAACTTGTGGCCGCGAAACTGAAGGTCAGACTATAGCAATACACGCTGGCACTGAGAGCGCCGAACAGAGGGTCGGCCGTCGATAACCTGACAAGCGGTGAAGCGCGTCCGCATTTATGCATGTGCCGTCGAATATTCCAGCGTTATCACTGGTTGTCGCGCAAGCTCTAGAATAAGATCGAGTGCTCGCGTCTTGCGCGCAATCTTAACACAACGATGTACAATAATCGCGAAGCTTCTCGAACAATGAGGCGCGGTTTGCGCTGAGCGTTGCTGACAGTCTTTGTTGGCGAAAACCGAATACAGCAAAAGTGAAGATAAGAAACGCGCGTGGCAATATCTTGTAAACTGAAAAAAAAATATGTGCTTCTTCCGCGCAGTGAAAACCGTTGGACATTGAGGCTGTAAATGCGCGATTTTATGTCATTGACTAGAGTGATCACGTGGTGTCATAAGTTCGCCGCTGGATTTTAAATGCTCGCGCTCATAAGTCATTGGGCAAAGCGAGATCGCGTGACCTGCGGCCCAGGCAACGGACCTTCAACGAACGCCTCGCGTGACGTGATTTGCAGCCGGCGCAGCGGGAATCGTGCGAAGTGTGCGCTTCCTATCATCTACACAACCCTCTTACGCGCCCAGGGGCCTCGCCTTGATTTATTACAGTGACTGTCTAATTAATGTATTGAAAATGCGAATTGCTTTTCCGGTATGTTGTACAAAAAGTTATCACCATAATGTCCAGTATTATACTAAACATAATTTTATTTCATTGTCTACGCTCCCCTCTTCTCACATGACCTGTCTGACGCCTACTACAACAACCACTACTACTACTACTACAACTACTACTACTACACTACTACTACTACTACTACTACTACTACTACTACACACATGATTCGCCTTGCGGCGGCTATCTGTATTAAATGTGAAGAAATGAAGATATTTTAAAGGGGTTTTGAACTTGAGCTTGTTGTTAAGCCTCGCTGTCACATAACAGCCCGGGCACTCGGGACGAGAAAGCGCAGCTTGGCGCTTCTTATAAAAGCAGTGGCATATGTTTCTATTCATGTGCAGAATGATCCCACTGTATTTATGCACCGGGTTGCGCACAACATGAAGAAGGCTGCAAGCAGAGTTCCAGTGTTTTAGATGTGAAGCATCTTATGGCGAAGCTTAATCCGGTGGTGGTGGTGGTGTGCCGGCGTGACCATCCTTACTGCGCATGCGCAAACCCTTTCAAAAAAAATAAAACTAAAAAAACCTCCTCTCCCCCTCTCTCTCCTCTAGGCATCCCTCCCCGCGGCAATCACACCCTCACTGCGCATGCGCCTCCCCTCCTCTCTCCCCTCTTGCTCTCCCCCCTTCTCTCCTCTAGGCATCCCTGCCCGCGGCGTCCACACTCCCACTGCGCATGCGCGTCCCCCCCTCTCTCTCCTCTCCTACGCTCCCCCCTCTCTCCTATAGGCATACCTGACCTCGGCGTCCACACTCCCACTGCGCATGCGCGTCCCCCCTCTCCCCCTCTCCTACGCACCCCCCCCTCTCTCGCCTCGCGACGCCGACACAGGCAGCGTCTGCTAGCGAGTTTCTTGGTTGAAAAAACCGACTGCTCGCGCTGCACAACCGTTCACTGGCCACCCCGTATATACGGCAATGGATCTTGACCTCCAAGGTGGTGCCCGGTGGGAGATTTCTCCTGTGCGTTGTTGAACAATCAAAAATTCGCAGCGTGCGCGTTATCTAAAAGCGGACTGCGAGTCTCTGTGTCCAGTCGGAGTCTTCTGTCTCTCATTGCACATTAGCAGCGATTGGCATGTTCCAGTAGGAAACACCGCTCCATCGCTGCGTGCTTTAGGCTTCCCCAGTTTTCTCTCCTGCGCAACGCTGCGATGAGCGCCAGAGTCAACGCCGCCACCGGTGTAAGCGTTAGCGCCCGCTGCTTCACATCTACACATGGTTCCCTTTAGCGGAAGATGGTGTAATTTTTTATCTCTCAGCTCTCACTCCCTCTCCCATAGCAACAGCTGCGGGCGCGCGCGCTTATCCTCGCCCTAGCAACCGGAGCAGGTGGTGCGGGCGGATTAGCGGAGAGTGAGTGGAGAGGAGGAGCGTGCTCTGGTGTGTGAGGGCGCTCTCATCGCGGATGCTCGGCGGAGCTCCCGCGTGTGTGGAGAGTGTAACAGAGGGTAGGTGCAGTGCTTCGCCGCTCCTTCTCTCGCCGTTCGCTCTCTCTCCTCCCTGCGCCCCACACTGCCGTCCGCTCGCTCGCACGTATATATAAATGGAGTGAAGCGCGCGCGAAATGCATTCGCATTTCCTCACGATTCCCTTCGGGGAGGTGGGGGGCATTTTTTTTCTCTGTACCACGCTAGTGGCCCCACTTTTGCCCTCACATGCTCTCTGATCGCAATATTAAACGTGGTTACAGCAACAAGCACGCCAAGTCGCAAATTATTAAATGTGCTGCCAGAGCAGTATATGAGATTCGACCATTTTTTAAAGACGATAGTCTTTCTTGGGATACTTCAACGCAAAAATTTTGGTCTGGCTGTCTGTCTGTCTGTCCGTAACCCGATTCAGCTACTCGGCCAAAGTTTAACTACGTTCTGAACGCCCAGCCATGTTGAACTGGTGTTTGCGTTCATATTTGTGAACATATCCGGATCAAAAAGCAAATACTACGCATTCCTGAGGCGCAACATGAATATGTAAGTGTCAGGACGTGTGTTCTTTTATTAGAAATACATAGGTACGCAATTCTAAAGACCCTAGTGTTTTTAGGCTGCGCTGAAACTGCGACGCGTTGCACGAACTGCGACGCTTTGCACGCAAAAGCGCTGTGCCGACGATAAGGTGCTGCCGCTGGCAGTGGCCCTTGGTCACGGTGTAATGCCCTTGGTTCAGCACCAGCTCATGTTTTAGATGTGAAGCATCTTATGGCGAAGCTTAATCCGGTGGTGGTGGTGGTGGTGGTGGTGGTGTGCCGCGTGCCCACCCTTACTGCGCATGCGCAAACAGTTAAAGAAAAAATAAAAATAAAAATCCTCCTCTCCCCCTCTCTCTCCTCTAGGCATCCCTCCCCACGGCAACCACACCCCCCATTGCGCATGCGCCTCCCTTCCTCTCTCCCCTCTTACACTCCCCCCTCTCTCCATCCCTGCCCGCGGCGTCTAACTCCCCCCTGCGCATGCGCGTCCCCCCCTCTCTCTCCTCTCCTACGCTCCCCCCCTCTCTTCTCTATGCATCCCTGCCCACGGTGTTCACACTCCCACTGCGCATGCGTGTCACCCCCCTCTCTCTCCTCTCCTCCGCTTCCCCCTCTCTCGCCTCGCGACGCCGACGCAGGCAGCGTCTGCTAGCGAGTTTCTTGGTTGAAAAAACCGACTGCTCGCGCTGCACAACCGTTCACTGGCCATCCCGTATATATGGCAATGGATCTTGACCTCCAAGGTGGTGCCGGTGGAAGATTTCTCCTGTGCGTTGTTGAACAATAAAAAAATTCGCAGCGTGCGCGTTAACTAAAAGCGGAGTGCGGGTCTCTGTGTCCAGTCGGAGTCTTCTGTCTCTCATTGCCCATTAGCAGCGATTGGCATGTTCCAGTAGGAAACACTGCTCCATCACTGCCTGCTTTGCGCCTCCCCAGTTTTTTCTCCTGCGCAACGCTGCGATGAGCGCCAGAGAGAACGTCGAACGTTACCTAGAGAAGGCAATGGCACAGTACATACAGCCACACGCCCTTCGTGCTTGCGGGTGACTTCAACGTGGATATAACCACGAACGACTGGCTCGTCCACCCCGTGATAGACGCGTACTCGTTGCGACGCATTTCCGACGACAACCATAAGGGGAACGTGCATAGACCTCATCTTCGCAAACTTCACAATGAAAACTCTTCAAAAGCAACCCCTGAAGCTACACTTCACCGATCACAAGGCCGTCGTCTTCAAAGCGCCCCGTGCACCGACGCAAGGAATCGCACACGTTCCCTAAATAAACACGCAACCAACTCATTCTCCGTCTTCTCTTATACATTCTCACTTATCCTTTCAATATAATTCCCGCTCAAGCTATCCATCTCTCCGCTGCTTCGCATCCACACATGGCTTCCCTTTAGCGGGAGATGGCGATTTTTTTCAATGGCGTCCATATCTCGCGCAGCGCCTCCTCTATTTTATCAATGCCATCCAGATGCGGCCAATTCAACGTAGAGTAGGCGCTGTCTGAGGCAAGGCAAAACATAGTAGTACAGCCGGCACAAGACTATCGTCTTTTGACGACATTTGCAGCCAAGCACGCAGATACGGGGTCAATTTTTTTTTTTTTGCGGCAAGGCGTATATCCGCCGGACGGGAAGATACGTTCATGAACCTGCATTGGAACATGCTATGTCTGTAAAAGTTAAATGTGAAATACACTTCTGGCCCATTCCAGCTAATTTAACTAAGTGCCACCACTAGATAATGTTGAGGTTTTTGTAAAAAGCACGGACGCTGTGGCTCGTGCGCTGTAGGAGGCGTTTCACATTAAAGCAGAAGGTTTGTCATGAATTAGCGATGCTTTCTTCCTTACTCTCACTTGATGAAACAACGTTTTTTTTTTTGATAGCTGGCTGTGAATGCGGTCTTACGCGTTCGAAGTTGTTTCAGTATGCTACGTTTGTCATAACGTATGTATTTGGATGACACAAAATTGCCATAAACAGTCGAAAGTTGGCAATCCCTTGGACCCCTTGCCTCGTATTTTGGCCCCACCGCCCTTAATTTTTACGGTTGGCTGTATAATACCAATGGACTAGTCCAGTGACATGTTTGTTTAGACATGGAGTGATCGTGAAGAGAAGGATGCCCAGTAGAAGATCAGACGCTGTACACGTGCCAAGTGATCTGCTTTGCTAAAATGTAGCTGCACAATAATGCTTGAAGTTCTCAACGACGCGCATGGGATCGCATTCGCAGCCATATAACCTATTTCCGCGTTTATTGTCCGGGACCATCTGTCCTGCCGCAGGCTTTCGGACGCAAGGCCGCCCATTTGAAAGCAAGTACCTGAGCAGCAGAGGTAGGGACTGAATCGATGCCTCAGAGACTGAATAGGATGTCGATAGGCAGTGCAGATAAGAGACTGTCCTATCGTATATTTCGCCTACCCACGAAGGCTTAAGCTGTGTGCCCGCAACGGAAAATAATAGTCGTGACATCGAGACAGAAATGCAGCAGAGTGCATTATACAACAAACAGGTACAGCCGATATTATAGTTTACCTTAACAGAATGAAATAACCTGGGCATGCCATGTGATGCGTAGGACAGATAATTGGATGTCGCCGCTATGGATGGTAACCGGAGCCGAGGACAATTAATGGACAGGTGTGGTGATAGAAAAAAAATTATAGCATATCCACGGAGTGAATGATGATGAGTGGGCGAAGCTCCGGAGGTTCCTCCGAAACGTGCCTGTGTGCACGTTTCGCCGCCGCTTCGCGGGCTCTCAGCTCGGGGTCCTCTTGCCGGCGCTTCCGTGCCGCTTCGGCTGCGCGGGCTCTCAGCTCAGGATCCGCTTGCCGGCGCTTCCGTGCCGCTTCGGCAGCGAGAGCCCTCACCGTCTCTGGATCCTCTTGCCGACGCTTCCGTGCAGCTTCGGCTTCGCGGGCTCTCACGGCGAGCCCGTGCTGCAGCCGCTTTCCGAGCCCTCCGCTCCGCCGCCTTGTCTTCGTCGCTCATTGCGCGCTGACTGCCGAGCGAAAGAGGGGTCTCCCGCATCGGGGGTGGAGCGAGCGCCGCCGCGCCTCAAGCGGTCTCCGATTCAACGAGCGCAATGCGCCTCCATCCAATGAAATTCTAGCGTCGCCGTGCCATCCAGCGGTCTCCTATCACACTAGAGCACGCAGCGGAGCCGTCTCCTACGCATCGGAATGGAGCGAGCGGCGCAGCGCCATCTAGTGATCAATTCGCGTACTGTCACAGCGCAGCGTCATCTAGTGAACATTGTGAAAAGCAGCCCAGCCGGGGGTGGCAGCGCCATCTAGTGAACATTGTGAGAAGCAGCCCAGCCGGGAGTGACTACGACGGAGGAGGGACTGAGCCACGGCGTAAAGAGCTTCGCCCCTAAAAGATGCAAGCATAAACTGGTCACCTCCCAGAACACAGAATCTTATTTGCAGTGGTCTTCTTGCAGTGGACATAAAGATATGGCCGATGATGGTGTTAATGACGTAGCTGAGATTCTGGCATGTTTGAATTATCGAGGACGAGCTGACTGTTGCCCCGGTAGACTTCTTTCTATTGCCACTTCTGGAATTAAGGTTACGCTGCAGTCTTGTAAAGGCACTTGCGCTGAAAGCGTTTGTCGAAGTAGTAATTTCAATACATGGACTAGTTGATAAATCCCATAAAAGCTAATACTTTATTGTCACGATGTGAATTATCTCCGCAGAAACGGTTCGTTGCATTCCTTTGCGCCTGAGGCGCTTCCTGTCCGGTAAGGGCAGGATCACATCCCCAAAAGGAAAACAACATCGTAGTTTACAGCATCTACTGACGTCACAGTTTGAATGCACTGTAGTGCAGTCAAATCTCGTCATAACTAAGTAGCATGGATGGCCATAAGTTAGTTCATTATAACTAATGTTCGTTGCACCAGCAGAAACAGAAATCGGCACTAACAAATCGCCCATCTTATTCGCGCAAAAATTCTATATACAAAAACCAATTATTCTAGGCTTCAAACCCACCATATGTATACGAGATAATTCTTACCTGTCTTTTTGTGGTATTTCTTATTTAAAGGGGCCCTGCAAAAGTTTTCTAAGTGACCATCCAATGGCTTCATTAATTTCACCTCGAAACGACCCCCCGCGAAAATGTTCAGAATCCGTCAAGTATATATACGAGCGGAGTTAGAGATTTGTCGCATATGCTGTTATTGCTTTCTCTCTTCTATTGTCCCGACGAGCGTTCTGGAAGCTAAGCAGAGAGGGATGGTACGGGGAAAGAAGTTACAGCACGTGTGCGTCATGGCCTTTAGCATTTTCTTCCTTTTTTTTCTTCAAACGCGTGGATTACTTTTAGTGTAATCACGAGCGTGCGCGACGGCACGTGGCGGGATCCCACAGCGGCTTTGGTAACTATACAGCTCACGATGCTCAAATCAGCCAATGGCCGTGAATTTCGGCACATGGCGCGGTCATTTGGGGGTGCATGGCATCTTTTGTAGACAGAACAGGCAACGATTTCTAGTTCACTTTGAAAATAATTGTAAATTCCAGGCTGCGTGCCGCGCTATAATGTTTGGCTCGCATGTTCTCAGGAGCCTCGTCTACCGATTGGCAGCGTTTTCTGACCATGCTGGAAAAGTGTTGCAGGGCCCCTTTAACAGGCCGAAACATGAGATGGTCAAATTACACCGGAACAAAGTTCGTTTACGAAACAGCCCAGCTTTTACATTTTAATTGAAGCAGCATGTGACCTCATTTCTAACCGAACTTATTCTGTTACTACCGCATTTTAAATGAAATGTGGTTGTGAACAGCCTTGCAATTATTTTGCATTTTCATGCTACCTTTTCAGTTTTGAGTTTTGCGTATGCCAAATACTTTTTCGTTACAGCCGATATCGTGATGGTGCTCTCATTTTGAGTTTCGTTGTAACAAATAATAAATGTAATTCAAATGTAGGGTGACCAAGCAAGGTTCGTATTTAGTTTGCTATAGGCAATAGTTCGCTAAATCAGTGTTCGTTGTAACGCGGTTCGACTGTATTAAGAAGCGCACGAGGTTGATGAGGGTATAAAGAACACAAGCTTTGTTATGTTGAGGATTACACATAAGGAAGCGGTATTAAAGTAAATGTTGACTCGCTTACCGTTTCTGCACATTGTCCACGATCACAACATTCCGAGTCGGATCGAGGCCCGTTCGCAGTTCTCGCTGCACGAGCTCTCTCTCCGCAAGAACGTCAGCATCAAGTTCTCCCTGGACTTCCACTTCACCGCCATTGTGCCAGCGTTTCTGTAAAATATTTGATACCGAACTTAATAAACTACAACTCGTGTTCCTTGTTTAATTTGTTGTTGCTTTTTTCTGAAAACGAGAAATTCGGGGCACAGTCTAACTTATCATGACTCCGAAGCACCAAAGTCACTGGGCAAGGTTACACAAGCAGTTCATGTGAAAGTGTTTCAATGTAGGATCTGTTGCAAGAGATTTCAATAGTTACAATTGCAGCATGCTGATAGTAACAACCATAAGGTAAAAAAGCCGGCAGATCCCACGCACTGTGGGAATCGGTGTAATGTGAAGCAGCGAGGAAGGAGCAAATCATGCTTTACATAATTTGCATATCATGTTTTACATGTTACGACGTGTCATTTGTGTTCGTCATACAGTCTCGTCGCGATATACCAATTTTGGTGTATGTCAAGCTAGCGAACTGGACGCAAGCGCACTATGAGCGTGGCATGTAAATGGCATTGTAGATGACATGCAAGCCAAGATTTTCATGTTACCACCTGCCACTTATGTTCGTCATACAGTCATGTCACTCAATATCAAATTTGGTGTATCTCAAGCTAACGAAACGGCCGCGAGCGCGCCATGAGCGTGGCATGTAAATCATACTTTTCATGACAAGTTAGTCATGATTTTCATGATATGACCAGCCATTTTTGTTCGTCATACAGCCATGTCCCTCAATACCAAATTTGGTGTATCTCAAGCTAACGAAACGGCCGCGAGCGCGCCATGAGCGTGGCATGTAAATCATACTTTTCATGACAAGTTAATCATGATTTTCATGATATGACCAGCCATTTATGTTCGTCATACAGTCATGTCCCTCAATACCAAATTTGGTGTATATCAAGCTAACGAAACGGCCGCGAGCGCGCCATGAGCGTGGCATGCAAGTCATGTCGCACATGACAAGTCATGATTTCCATATTACCACTTGTCATTTATGTTCGTCATACAATCATTTCACTCCATACCAAATTTGGTGTATATCAAGGTAACCAAACGGCCGCGAGCGCGCCATGAGCGTGGAATGCAAGTCATGTCGCACATGACAAGTCATGATTTCCATATTAACGACTTGTCATTTATGTTCGTCATACAGTCATGTCACTGAATACCAAATTTGGTGTATATCAAGCTAACGGAACGGCCGCGAGCGCGCTATGAGCGTGGAATGCAAGTCATGTCGCTCATGAAGTCATGATTTTCATATTACCACTTGCATTTATGTTCGTCATACAGTAATGTCACTCAGTCCCAAATTTGGTGTATATCAAGCTAACGAAACGGCCGCAAACGCGGCATGAACGTGGCATGTAAATCATTATTTTCATGACAAGTTGGTCACAATTTTCATGATATGACAAGCTATTTATGTTCCTTCATACAGTCATATTATCTCATAAAAAATTTGGTATAAATCCCATTAACGATACGGCCAGGAGAGCACAAAGTCGTAGGCGGCTGGATAGATAGATAGATAGATAGATAGATAGATAGATAGATAGATAGATAGATAGATAGATAGATAGATAGATAGATAGATAGATAGATAGATAGATAGATAGATAGATAGATAGATAGATAGATAGATACGCTCAAACTCGCCGAAGTTCGCTAAGAAATGCTTCGCATTTAAAATGAGGGAGCCAGAACTTTCATTACGTCGAATTGACGCGCAGGTAACAAATAAGCAAAAAACAAACACAGTCCTTCTGCATTAATAATGGTAACATGCGCAGTTCGGAATAAATGAGAAGGCAATGCACTGATAATCCTCCACGCGTCGCAAGCATCTGCTTTGTACAGATTAAGAAAAACAGAAATGTTTATTTATAATAGGACTAGTACATTGACGTAGGGTGTAGCCCTTAGTTCAAGGCCTGATTAGACCTCGCTGCTCTGGCGGCTAGCTGGTCAGCCCAGCACGTCAGAATGAAGGCAAGGGTGAACAGATAGGCGATGGCTTCAAGGATGTGGACATTCTCAAGCGCACCGGTATACTACAGGCTATACCGAAAAGGCAGCGTTAGGAACTCTGTGGCGTGAAAGAAACAAAGCGACGAACTCATGCCGGCTCGCGATAGTTTCTTCTAGGTTATAGTACTGGTGTGGTGGGGGGAAGCACATTAACCCTTTCGGCCCTGGTGTCCTATAAAAAGGACGTGAACATATTGCTACAACATGTGACCTAAATAACTTAGAAAGTCAAAAAAGTGTCTCAGGTATTGTGGAAACACCTGCGCAAACGTAAGTAGTAGTTTTTTCATCGTCGTATTTCTCAGAATTCTGTAAAGTGGAAAGCAAGATGGCGGAAGGCAAAAAAGATGACAATCGCCAGAACCATATGTTTCATAATATTTCAGAGATTAACTATTGTATCGGTAGCTACCATATTTCTTTCTGGTGTTTCTAACATGTTGACCTGTTTATTTAGAAACTGACTCTTCCCTAACATTTAGGTGTCACCCGCAGTAATGCACAATCTTCATGTCCTAAATATAGGACACCAGGGCTCAGTGGTTGTCAGAGCCCCAAATTCTTGCATGTTGATCCAGAGCCGTAGTGCTTGTGTAAGCTTCCGATTTCTCGTTATTCCACTCGAGGAACCCAGCCGTGATTTCTTAGCTAATATGTAAGGGACTTCCAACAGCGACATTGTACGTAATAGGTATGAATACGTTTTCGGCACAACATGAAAGGAATATGCGGGAGCTAGAAGATGACGATGATGAAGTGAAGTTTGGTCAGCTTGCCCTTGCAGACATGGGCAGAAGTTATTTTGACGCAGCAAAGCTGGATTCAGCCATCTTTGCGATGTTAGATCTTCCAAAGCATCCAATAATTACACAACGACCTTTCAAGTGCAATGAGCAGCTGTGTATCATGAACGCAAAAACTTGATCTTTTACGTTTCAGACGCTCTAATGAATATATCGTTGCTACATGTTTAGCTACACAACAATTACACGCGTTAAAAGGGTACAAAATCTGAATTATTTAAATTTAGCATATTTCACCTTACAACCCCTCAGCCCTGGTGTCCAATATATAGGACATGGCACCATTTTTCTTATATGCTGATGGTGTGCTCAGATTACATTATTTTTGTGCTTTAGAGGTAGTAGTAGAGCCAAATGAACAAGAAAAAAATTATCTACCCGTTAATAAAAAAAATTCAGGGCTGAAAGGGTTAAAAAAATTCGCCATCTCCCGCTAAAGGGAAGCATGTGTGGATGCGAAGCAGCGGAGAGATGGATAGCTTGAGCGGGATTTTTATTGAAAGTATAAATGAGAATGTATAAGAGAAGACGGAGAATGTGGTGGTTGCGTGTTTATTTAGGGAACGTGTGCGATTCCTTGCGTCGGTGCACGGGGCGCTTTGAAGACGACGGCCTTGTGATCGGTGAAGTGTAGCGTCAGCGGTTGCTTTTGAAGAGTTTTCATTGTGAAGTTTGCGAAGATGAGGTCTATGCACGTTCCCCTTATGGTTGTCGATTGTATGTTGTCGTCGGAAATGCGTCGCAACGAGTACACGTCTATCATGTGGTGGACGAGCTAGTCGTTCGTGGTTATATCCACGTTGAAGTCACCCGCAAGCACGAAGGGCGTGTGGCTGTATGTAATGTGCCATTGCCTTCTCTAGGTAACGTTCTCTCTGGAGTAGAGAATGGGGGTGAGTGTAGGAGAGGATAGGGGAGGGTACGCGCATGCGCTGTAGGGGGTGTGGGACGCGGGGGGCCGCTCCGTAGAGTAGAGGATTCCTAGAGGAGACAAAGGAGGTGAGCGTAGGAGAGAGAGGGGGGAGGGGACGCACAATGCGGTCAACCTGGGCGACAGACACCACCTGCCTAGCCATTGCTAAGCAGCCTCTCTGTGCTCTCGGCCATGACTCTGATGACTGTAGTAGTGGTTGACGGCCTTCATATTACTATAGTGTCCTGGTTCGCATAATGGGTGCTTCCCTACTTCATGAAAGTGGCCGGACGCGGGACGCGGGACGGGGGACGCGGGACGGGGGACGCGGGACGCGGGACGGGGGACGCGGGACGCGGGACGGGGGACGCGGGACGCGGGAGGGACGGACAGAGCCCCGAGCATAAGATGCTTCGCATCTAAAAGTCAGTTTCACCGCAAGGGTGAAGCAATGGACGCGATAGCAACAAATTGTAATGTTATACGAAGTGAGGCCGGCTGCTAACTATTTAGGATCCGATCTCCCACACCTCTACAAAACGATGGTTTAAGAGAATACGGCCTCTCCAGTGACACTATTCGCACATTATCTTCGCGTTGGGAGCGCAGCAAGTAGAAGGGTATACCAGCCGCCCGCTGTCGGCTGCCGATATAGCGGGATAACGAGCGCGCCAGCGGCGACCGCGCTCGTTAAACGAAAGGTCGCTCGATTGGGACACCCCCCCCCCCCCCCTCGTCGCGTTATTTCACGCTCGCGAAAGACGGGCGGGGCGTTTCCTCTCTGCTTCAGCATTCGAAGTCCGGTCTTTAACGCATGCGCCTAGAAGCGATGGAGACGGGCCGGCTCGTTTGTGCTCCGCTTCAGTCACGTTTGTCGGTCCCGCTCGCGCGCTATTACCCGCGGGTAGAATGTAAAATGCGCTTGGGGATCTTATCAATTTTGACTTTATACGCGACATTACGGCGAAGGCAACGGTGACGGCAAAAAATTCGCCATCTCCCGCTAAAGGGAACCATGTGTGGATGCGAAGCAGCGGGGAGATAATTAGCTTGAGCGGGAGGAACGTCGCCGCTCTCATTTCACGGCAGCCGTCCGGGCGCTCATCGGGGAGCTGCACGGGAGAGAGAATGAGGCGCGCGCGCTCCGTCATTTTCATATCCGCGGCGCTACCGTGGCGCCCCAACGGAGTATGCAGCTGTCACAGCACCTCTCGTGCGCGCTGCTCCGTACAGGATTTCTAGAGGAAAGGACGGGGGGGGGGGGGGACCGTGCATGAGGAGAGGGGACGTGCATGAGCTGTGGGGGGTGTGGGACGCGGGAGCCGCTCCGTAGAGTAGAGGATTCCTAGAGGAGAGAGGGGGGAAAGGACGCGCATGCGCTGTGGGGATGTGGGACGCCGGAGCCACTCCGTAGAGTAGAGGATTCCTAAAGGAGAGCACGCGCATGCGCTGTGGGACGCGGGCGCCGCTCTGTAGAGCAGATGATTCCTAGAGGAGAGAAATGGGGTGAGCGTAGGAGAGGATAGGGGAGGGGACGCGCATGCGCTGTGGGGGGGGTGTGGGACGCGGGGGGCAGCTCCGTAAAGTAGAGAATTCCTAGAGGAGAGAAAGGGGGTGAGCGTAGGAGAGATATGGCCAGGGGACGCAGGACGGACTAAGCCCCCCTCCAAACACATGCAAGCAAGATCAAGGAATGGGGTCAACCTGGGCGACAGACACCACCTGCCTAGCCATTGCTAAGCAGCGTCTCTGTGCTCTCGGCCATGACTCTGATGACTGCGATAGGGTTGACGGCCTTCATATTACTACAGTGTTCTGGTTCGCATAATGGGTGCTTCCCTACTTCATGAAAGTGGGCCGGACGCGGGACGCGGGATGGGGGACGCGGGACGGGGGGACGGACAGAGCCCCGAGCATAAGATGCTTCGCATCTAAAACCCGTCGAGACTGTCCATATAATTGCTATCGCAATAAAATTCGAGAGAGTTGGTCCTTCCCTCATGGTGTGAAAAACTTCCCCATCTCCCGCTAAAGGGAACCATGTGTGGATGCGAAGCAGCGGAGAGATAATTAGCTTGAGAGGGAGGAACGTCGCCGCTCTCGTTTCACGGCAGCCGTCCGGGCGCTCATCGCGGCGCTGCACAGGAGAGAGAATGAGGCGCGAGCTCTCCGTCATTTTCATACCGCAGAATTACCGTGGCAGCCCCCCAGAAGAGTATGCAGCTGTCGCACCACCTGTCGCGCGCGCCGCTCCGTACAGGATTCCTAGATGAGAGGACGGGGGGGGGGGGACCGTAGGAGAGGCAAGAGAGGGGACGTGCATGCGCTGTGGGGGGTGTGGGACGCGGGAGCCGCTCCGTAGAGAAGAGGATTCCTAGAGGAGAGAGGGGGGAGAGGACGCGCATGCGCTGTGGGGATGTGGGACGCAGGCGCCGCTCCGTAGAGTAGATGATTCCTAGAGTAGAGAAAGGGGGGTGAGCGTAGGGGAGAGAGAGGGGGGGAGGGGACGCGCATGCGCTGTGGTGGTTGTGGGACGCGGGAAGGAGGGACGGACTAAGCCCCCTCCAAACACATGCAAGCAAGATCAAGGAATGGGGTCAACCTGGGCCACAGACATTGCTAAGCAGCCTCTCTGTGCTCTCGGCCATGACTCTGATGACTGTGGTAGTGGTTGACGGCCTTCATATTACTACAGTGTTCTGGTTCGTATAATGGGTGCTTCCCTACGTCATGAAAGTGGCCGGACGCGGGAGGGACGAGGGAGGGAGGGACATAGCCCCGAGCATAAGATGCTTTGCATCTAAAAAGAGGCGTTCAATACAGCGACACAATATAGGAACACACTGGACGAAAGGCTTCTAGCAACTGTAGTATTTTAACAGCGAAGCTGTATTTAGTCGAGGTTTGCATGTCCGGCGTTGTGGTAGCGCTGATCATGTGGCCTCGTGTTGTGGCGAGAGTGAGCCTCCGTAGCAAGAGGAGGGCTGCGTGCGCTGCAAGAGGCGAGGGCGAAGGATGTCGAGGGGTGAACCTTCGAGAAACGCGCCAAGATGAGGGGACGGCGAGGTGCAGTGGAGTGTAAGATAGCGTGTCTGTGTCGGCGTTCAGGAGTTTGCGCTTTCAAGATGGTGAACATCTTTCATTCTCCCGATGAAGCAGACGCCCGAAGTGAGCGTCAGCGAGAGTTCACGCGAGAACGGGCATCTCGTCGCCGAGCCAACCACGATGTTCGCGCGAGAGAGGCCGAAGCTCAGCGCCAACCAACGGAAGAGTTGAAAAATATTGAAGTACGATATAGCCTGATGAAGGACGGGCATAAGCTTCGCTCTTTCGAGAGTGTTCGCGAAGTGGAGCCAGCTGGATTTTTTTTTTGTACATAAAAACGCTTATCAAATACATAACATCGAGAAAGTAGCTTCGATACACGGCGTTAACGCCGTGTTTGACGCGGAAATCAAGGCCACATTTGCTCCGCAGTTAGCAAGAGAATAGATAAACAGGAACGCGGTATACAATAGAACAGGCTCCGGGATAAAACACGTGAAGCAGTCTGTTCCTTGAGCAGATGCTTTGTTTATGTACTGTCATTGTCACGCGGGCAATGTTGCAAACATCTATAAGAGCTGAATCCAAACCATACTTCTTAATGCCGACGATAGCAGACTGTATAGATTTTAGGCGAAATCTAGGTCTGAAGTATTTTGGTGACAGAAGCACACTGGCTAAAAAATGTTGGATCAGGCCCGACCATACTGTCAGTACCGAACAGCTGCGTTTTCTCAAGTTGACTTCGTTTAGAATAAAAAAAAAACCTGACATGTTGCTTTCGCATACAAAAAGCCAGCAATCTCATTTGGTCCTTCTAGAACCTTTTAGCGTACCGTATACCAGAAGATATAAACTAAAACACTCCTGCCGTGTCCATCGTATGCGCTAAACATGATTGTTGAGGTAGCATTTCGTCAGTTTTCCGATGGCGTTATGCACCACAAGTGGCTGCATATGCTGAGTAGATGCACAGTATAGTCCAAGCCCTGTACTTATATCGTGTGTAGCACCGTGTCCGTGTTATTCGCATCTGTCTCGTCAACGTAATGATGGGGGATATGGCAAGCCGACCTGGGGATTCTTACGCGTGTATAATTCAGAGTGAATATTACTTCAGGAGTCCCTTTGCGCAATCCAGAAGGAAAAAGCAGTTTTCAATGTCTTGCTTGAGTGATTTTTGACGGGGTGCGTAGATCTGCGCTAGCCGAGTGCGGCAATATCAAATGGTGCGTACCTACATAGTGCCCCGTAGTGGGGCATGCATAAGTACTACACAACGACAAAAGCCCTTTGCCTGATCGCAACGAAAAAGAAAAGAAACTTAGCGGAAGTGTCTAGTCCCGCTTCAGAGTGTAATGAGGCTGTAGACGTAATATGCTTTAAATGCGTTTGCGACGTACAAGCGAAAACAATGGTCGGCGGAAGAGCGGTGGTCGTAGGCGCCCTCTCGCAGTCGGTCTAACATCTCTCCACACAACGAGGGCAAAGAGCAGCACTCCCTCTGCGGCCATCACGAGGATCTCCAGCGCGACGCCAGCTGAGTGGAAAGCTGAACGGGTTCAGTGTCTTTACACCCGCGGTGGCATTGTTGGTGTAATCTGCGTGAAATAAGTAAGCCCGTGCCAAGACATTTGACTGGTTGTTTGACATATGTACAGTATAGCGATTGCAAATACGCATAGATCAAAATAAGCTTGGTGCAGCAGGGTTCGATGTTCACTTACACTGTCCCAATATTTCTCACTTCGCACACGACATTGGGTTCGCAAGCGTTCTTGTATTTCGCCTCCGTTGTGATACCGCTCGTAGAACTGGGATTCAAATTCCCGACCTCGTTCACAGCTCCACAGATTGTAACTACTGAAATACGACGGTGAGCAATTTTTCAACTATTTGAAACTGAAATTTAGATATAGGGTTTCCTGTTTACCTATGTTGTAACGTATCCTCATTTGCTGCTATGCATTTTACTTGTTTCTTGCAAGAAATTACAAGCTTTCCGCGCGAACTTCGTTACGGTATGTCGTGTTTGCCTCAAAAGAAGTGACCGAAAATCATATTCATTCATACTTAATACGCCTGGAAAAATTCCTTCTTCCAACATTCACCGATTTTATACTGTTTAACCTGTGCTTAGTGTCATTACCAAAAATAAAACGCCGGTAAATAAGAGCTCAGCGATGGACACAACAAAGGAACGCACGCACTTGCCATGCAACGCTGTGTTAATAGATGGCCGTGTTTGTAATAAACATACCTGCTGCTTTTATTCATCAAACACGAACATAGACCGTCGTTGGCGTTAACACGAGAGATGCAACAAATCATCATCCCGTGATGCCATTACCATACGAGTTCATCATGACGTCACAGATCGCCTAAATTTCTGGTGTCGACTTGAAGACGTCCAAGCTGGGCCGATCACGGAGGCATTGCGAAAACATGTGTGGTGCAGAAAGCTTGCAATGTCTCCGATCACGGAGGCCACGCAAAACCACATTAGGTGCAGAAAGCTTACGGAGGAGGGCGGGGGAAGACCAATACATCGACTGAGCAGAAGAAAAAAAGAATGAGAACATGACCTTCGCCTTCGAGTTGCCTTAGGCTAGTGCATAAGGAAGCCTGCGAGTATTTTTTTTTTAATTTTCATGAATAACCTTTGCAACAGCGTCAGTTTCCACCAATCTCCCGATAGCATTATTTATTGCATCTTTTAACAAAACCTTGCTGACTTGTCGCGGCACAACAAAAATGGAAATTAAAAATAAAATGACAAAATACAAGTCCTTGTGAAATTGCGAGCACTGCCACTGAGCAGTAGGGCCTGGAGTGTTTCAGGTTAGAACATTTACGACAATAACTCAAGCCAGTGGCAAGGTTGGAGTTTACGGTGTTACGATCGCAAGAGTTACGATCGCACTTTTTCAAGAATCACTGCGTACTCTTTATTTACCCTGCCACTCGCGAACCGATGGCAAAATTCAAACTCCCACATGTGCACGGAACTCGTAATTTTATATGCCAAACATTTTTGGTGAAGAAGACGGAATTCGATAGCTTCGATAGCTTCGATATCGACGGAATTCGATAGCTTCTGTCTATCTATCTAGCCGTTTGCTACTTTATCCTTTCGCGGTTGTTTATAATGACATGATGTGCAGGATAAATGCCAAGACGTCACATGAGCGTATGCCGAATAAGGTCATAACG
The DNA here is from genome assembly GCA_030522465.1 of Rhipicephalus appendiculatus. Taxonomy (NCBI): domain Eukaryota; kingdom Metazoa; phylum Arthropoda; class Arachnida; order Ixodida; family Ixodidae; genus Rhipicephalus; species Rhipicephalus appendiculatus. The sequence goes on from JALIZH010015521.1 coordinate 143,820, forward strand.
TAAAAATCATGCAATTCATGTCATGTACTTCACGATTTTTATGACATGGTCTTCCTGATGTCGCGGCAGTTTCATTAAACTTGATATGCACCAAAATTGATATGCCACCGCGTAAGTGTATCACAAACATGAATGACAAGTGATAACATGAAACTCATGTCACGCATGACATGTGCGTCACGATATGGCTCAGACAATTTCAGTGCTTGGCATTATATCGATTCTCATCGTGCGTGGGGTCTACTGAATTTTTTCTCTTTAAAAAATTTCCTTCCACAAATGTTCTCAACATCAAGAATCGGCGGATGGAATGTGATATGTGGGATCATCAATTCCCTGCGAAATTCTCCCATGAGCTGTTCAGTGCCGCGTGATTCGCTGGTTTCTACGTAGTGAACAACACGTCTAACATTTTGAGACCTAAGTGTAAACGGTATGCATGTGGGAATTTTTATTTGAATGAGCATTTTACGATCAGGAGCACTTCGGTCATTTGCTTATAGCTGTGGAACAGACGGCAGCCTTCATGAGTTAGCACCACGAGAAAATTTTCATTTCCTCACGTTCGCAGCAAAAATGCATGGCCCCCGGAAAGCGGTTGCTCGAGGTGAGCGCAAGGCAGAAGACGTCAAGCTGGTAGAGTTCTGCGTGCTTAGTTCGCGCGTAGCGCTCGCACTGCGCGTTCTCGGCGTTCAGCTGCATCAGCTTGAGCAGCGCCCATGGAAAAGCGAATGCCGGAAGTGGACACAGCGAAAGTGGCACCCAGCGTGGAGCCTCGATGCCCCTGGTCATGTCCAGCGCTGTCACGACCAGGTACACGAATATGGGTGCCGCGCCTGCGGCACCAGTGAACGAAGAATTAACAGAAAGTAAAGAACATTGAATTTACGCTGTGTTTTCATAACTATTTCCACTACGGTTTCGTTAAAGCTTTTTAATATAATGTAACTACGTCCGTAACTGGAAGAGTTCACGTTTTATGTTCGCTGTTACAATCAACAGATAAATGCGTGTTCCACTGAAAGAGCTATTGCTATGCACAGCAGTGACCCATATATCCTTGAACATCATAATGAAATTTTCTTCGCGCACCTGCTACTAGTGAAATGTTTAAAACATTAGGAACATATGCTACGCTGGCTTACGAACCTAAATATATATCCTGTTAGTTCCCGATGTAGTTAGGTTCAAAATATTTGCTACTCGATTTTATCCTTCGAGCTTAAACCTAAGTGTACAATAATATTTATAGTGCTGGCGCTTATTGAAATTTTTGTTACTTCCAGCGTGATAATGTTTTCAATTACTCAATTTAACAGAAACTCAAGGTGCTTTCGAGAGAGACCGACGGACCTAATTTGTCTGAAAGCCTTAGCCAAATGTATTCGGTAAAGGAGTTTTAACAGCTCGAATATTCGTAGTTTTCATGTAGCGGAGCAATATTTAATTGCGGCATGCGCGAGGACACATTTACCTCCAAAAAAGAAGAAGAGCGCTGTGAACTGTGAAGGCTGTCGTGGGACTGTTAGCAAACGAAGCGACCAAGTACGCAGTGCTGATTCCGACCACCGAGAAGGCCAGGACAAGGGAAAGTGCCCCTGCTGCAATGTTTTGAGGACAACATATGGTTCACGAAACAATTCGGTGCAGTGAAACTTGCCTAAGAAACGACGCTATATACGCGAAATCCTAGCTTTCTCTCTAAAGTGCAATAATCTACGGCCACAACGTCTTTATCCCACCTTAATGGAAAATTATACTGTGGTAAAAGCATACAGCGTAGAACCTGATAAATTAGTTCGCAATATATGAGCACACTTCTTACACTGCAGCTGGCAGGGCTCCGGAAAATGCACAGAACTAAAAAACACAGCATATCCACGGAGTGAATGATGATGAGTGGGCGAAGCTGCGGAGGTTCATCGGTAAACCGTGAATCTTCCGTGAATTCTGCCCGGTACATCATCACCGACGTGAGATCGGGCGCGTTTATACTAAAGGGTCGATGAGAGTTATGGTGACTGAAGCAATCATGGTTACACAGTGAAACTCTTCAGTGGTTGCGCCCAGCAGTAATCAAAGCGATAGTGTGTGTGAAATTTTATTCAAACTTCAACGACCGGTCGTCGTCCATGGATCCGCCAAGCAGCACGATCCGGCAAGCGCACTCGTACGGCGGTCCGCACAATCGGAGAGCAGCTGCACCGCCAACGCCATCTAGAGTACCTTCACCCAAACCGCCATATTGTACGCATGTCTATAGGACAGCGCCCTCTCAGAAACGAGACGAGAACTGGAGATGAGGACACCTTATCCCCGGAGTGAATGATGATGAGCGGGCGAAGGTTCGGAGGTGCGTCGGTAAACCGGATAATCTTCCGCGAATTCTGCGCAGTACATCATTAACGACGTGAGATCGGGCGCATTTATACTAAAGGGTCGGTGAGAGTCACAGCGACTCGCAGCTCACTTTAATTTTACATGTACGTTGTGAATTTTTTTATTGTTTAATCACGCACAGGAGACATCTCACACCGGCACCACCTTGGAGGTCGAAATCCATTGCCGACTGGCTACTCAGAATGCATGGACAACCGAGGACCGCCGAGGTTAGGAGCATCGACCATAAGGAGCATTCGCCCCTAAATATATTCATCATATGCAAGTACTAAACGAGAGGTGGCTACATACAACGGGGACGCACGACCCACGGCTTAAAGGAGCTTCGCCCCTAAAAAAAAATATCCACGCATATCCACGAAGTGAATGATGATGAGTGGGCGAAGCACGGCGATTGTTCGGTAACCGTGAATCTCCCGTGACATTGCCCACTCGCTCATGGAAATGAGTGGACAACGCGTGTATACATTATATACAATTTTATTTTGGTCATAATTGGTATGTCGTATTGAGTTCTGGATTCCGCTTTCCTTTCGTTATCACCGCTTTGGTGGTCCGTGAAATGTAGAGCCAATAGTTCTTCGATCGGATCTAACCTGAAGTTTTTTCAAAGACAATAGTCTTTCTTGGGATACTTAAACGCAAAAATTTTGGTCTGTATGTCCGTCTATCTGTCTGTCGGTAACCCGATTCAGCTTCTCGGCCAAAGTTTAACTTCTTTCTGAACGCCCAGCCATCTTGAACTGGTGTTCGCGTTCATATTTGTGAACATATTCGATCAAAAAGCAAATACTACGCATTCCTGAGGCACAACATTAATATGTAAGTGTCAGGACGTGTGTTCTTTATTATAAAATACATAAGGTACGCAATTCTAAAGACCCTAGTGTTTTTTAGGCTGTCTCAGGCAAGGCAAAACATAGTAGTACGGCCGGCACAAGCTGTTTTACAAAGAGCTGTGCTGTGAGCACGGACAACGCCGCACGCCGACAAGGCTCGGTCTTAAGGTGCTTCGCCCCTAAAAAGTAATAAGCAAGGCCTGCTTTCTCTTAGGCATTAGTTCAGTGAGGGCTATATACGGTGGGTCTGCCACATTCGGTATTCGCAATGCCCACGAACTCTAGGTGGCGCGCTGTACGATTCAAGATGGCCCCCGATGGAGGGTCAATCCGTTTGTTAGCATAGGAACAGATAGGACGTGCGTACGTACGGCCCCGGTAAACATTCACCGGATGAAGTCATGAGCTGGACTGAAATGGATATGAGACCGAAATGCTTTCTCAAACCATGGAAGTTCGCCACCTAATTATTTGCCGTGGTGTGAAAGGTTATATTTCAGCTCCGTTACCGTGCATAAGCGATGGTGTGCGAAATCCTGTGCGTGCTGCAGAAAACTTCATTAACTAGAATTGACGTATGACCTGAACGGCACTCCGAGATACTGTGTACCGAGGCCCGCCTGACGGATTTGCCGCAGTGGTAGGCCGCTAGCGAGTAGCGTCAGCGCTGCTGCACGGAACCGAATGTTTAACGTGGCGATGGTTTGCAAACATACGCCGTCGTCATTACTTGCGCTGTCAGGAACGCGGAGTTGCTTCTTCAACGGAACACAAGCATTTAACATCCTATTTAGTAGCGCTTGTATCACAGCCATGCTCAGACTCAAGCCGTGCGCAATTCACTGCACTCGGATGCCGCAGGTTCGATCAGCACGATCGAAACATGAATATCGAAAAGAACACGAACGTATGCTTTTCGCAACGACGAATTCTTCGACGTTGCGAAAATGCGTCGAACAACTATGCCGATCGGAATGTACCGGTGAAGTACAGGAGAAGTGAGCCGATAGGCGTGGATTGTGGCCGTGACTGCACGTTTCATCGATGTAACCATTTCGCTTCCCTGTTCCTGAACTCGAGTGTTTTGGGGGGAATGCGGCGCTCGATAATATCCACAATAATTGCGCTACGTGCAATGCACAAGAAAAACTATGTTTTAGGGGCGAAGCACCTTAAGACCGAGCCTTGTCGGCGTGCGGCGTTGTCCGTGCTCACAGCACAGCTCTTTGTAAAATCAGTTCTTCGAATGTCCGCTAGATGGCGGTACTTGTATATGATGCATATATTTAGGGGCGAAGCTCCTTATGGCATTCACCTCGGCGGTCCAACACCCCTGAGTAGCCAGTAGGCACTGGATTTCGACCTACAAGGTAGTGCCGGTGTGAGATGTCTTCTGTGCCTGATTAAACAATGAAAAAATTCACAACGTACATGTAAAATTAAAGTGAGCTGCGAGTCGCCATGACTCTCATCGACCCTTTAGTAGAAATGCGCCCGATCTCACGTCGTTGATGATGTACTGCGCAGAATTTGCGGAAGATTACATCATCAATTCACTCCGTGGATATGGTGCCGTCATCTCCAGTTCTCGTCTCGTTTCCGAGAGGGCGCTGTCCTATAGACATGCGTACAATATGGCGGTTGGGTGAAGGTACGCTAGATGGCGTTGGCGGTGCAGCTGCTCTCCGATTGCGCGGACCGCCGTACGAGTGCGCTTGCCAGGATCGTGCTGCTTGGCGGACCATGGATGACGACCGGTCGTTGAAGTTTGAAGAAAATTTCATACACACTATCGCTTTGATTACTGCTGGGCGAAACCACTGAAGATTTCACGGTGTAACGAGGATTGCTTCAGTCACCATAACTCTCATCGACCCTTTAGTATAAACGCGCCCGATCTCACGTCGGTGATGATGTACCGGGCAGAATTCACGGAAGATTCACGGTTTACCGATGAACCTCCGCAGCTTCGCCCACTCATCATCATTCACTCCGTGGATATGCTGTGATTTTTTTATTTTGATCTCGCTGAAGGATACTATGCATTAAATACAATCAAAGTGACTTACGAGCGTGAAAAAACATTAGCGCGCGAGGGGACGTGAAGTGCACTCGCTCCTCGTGAGTTAGCAGCTGATCGTTCATCGTCGCTGTCACACTCCTTCTCACACACACACACACGCACACACGCTTTCACAGCCTTCTCCGTCCAGTGAAAAATCCTCGTCGTCAAGGTGGTTCCTCTTAACATCATTGCTGAAAGCAATCTGAAGAATTTCCTCCGCCGAACGACTTCGATTAGTCCTTGTCACAACGTTATCTGGGCACGCAGAACTTCTTGCTCTCACACCGGTCAACAAACAAATCGCTTGCAGAGTGCTGCCATCTATCAACAAAAAGTACAAAAACAAGCGGCGCAGCGCTGGCCAATTTGAGATTACTGAGTTACACATCGCTAGCTCGCGCGACTTCCCGCCTACAATGTTATAAATTCATGCACTACTAGAGCACTGACGAATGCTATTCGCAATGCCCATAGACTGTCGCGCCCCTAGCGGAATTTAGGAGCGTCCTCTCATGGATGATCAGTAGACGACACCATGGCAGCCCTACGCAGTCACGCACTTGTTCGGCTGTGTTAGCAGGAAAGAAACACTACGAATTTGCATGTTTCCTGCTTCAGTGAACAAACCGGGCCCATCCGTGACACGATAAATCTGACTCGTACTCGCGAGACGCGAAGTTTTCGTGAAAATACGTGCCAACTCGCGCGTCCAACGATGACCCACATCGTACAAATATCACCTTCGCGAGGTTTTGTGTAGCCACGTAGGTTAATTAAACGCTGTCGTCTGAACTTCTCAGTTGAAACTCACCTTGTTTTACTTGCATATAGCATTCGTCAGTGCTCTTGTAGTGCATGAATTTATAACAATGTAGGCGGGAAGTCGCGCGAGCTAGCGATGTATAACTGAGTAATCTCAAATTGGCCAGCGCTGCGCCGCTTGTTTTTGTACGTGTTGATAGATGGCAGCACTCTGCAAGCGATTTGTTTGTTGACCGGTTGACCGGTGTGAGAGCAAGAAGTTCTCCGCGCCCAGATAACGTTGTGACGAGGATTAACCGAAGTCGTTCGGCGGAGGAAATTCTTCATATTGCTTTCAGCAATGATGTTAAGAGGAACCACCTTGACGACGAGGATTTTTCACTGGACGGAGAAGGCTGTGAAAGCGTGTGTGTGTGTGTGTGTGTGTGTGTGTGTGTGTGTGTGTGTGTGTGTGTGTGTGTGTGTGTGTGTGTGTGTGTGTGTGTGTGTGTGTGTGTGTGTGTGTGTGTGTGTGTGAGAGAGAAGGAGTGTGACAGCGACGATGAACGATCAGCTGCTAACTCACGAGGAGCGAGTTGCATTTCACGTCCCCTCGCGCGCTAATGTTTTTTCACGCTCGTAAGTCACTTTGATTGTATTTAATGCATAGCATCCTTCAGCGAGATCAAAATAAAAACATAGTTTTTCTTGTACATTGCACGTAGCGCAATTATTGTGGATATTATCGAGCGCCGCATTCCTCCAAAACACTCGAGTTCGGAACAGGGAAGCGAAATGGTTAGAGCGATGAAACGTGCAGTCACGGCCTCAATCCACGCCTATCGGCTCACTTCTCCTGTACTTCACCGGTACCTTCCGATCGGTATAGTTGTTCCGACGCATTTTCGCAACGTCGAAGAATTCGTCGTTGCGAAAAGCATACGTGCGTGTTCTTTTCGATATTCATGTTTCGATCGTGCTGATCGAACCTGCGGCATCCGAGTGCAGTGAATTGCGCACGGCTTGAGTCTGAGCAGGGCTGTGATACAAGCGCTACTAAATAGGATGTTAAATGCTTGCGTTCCGTTGAAGAAGCAACTCCACGTTCCTGACTGCGCAAGTAATGATGACGGCGTATGTTTGCAAACCATCGCCACGTTAAACATTCGGTCCCGTGCAGCAGCGATGACGCTACTCGCTAGCGGCCTACCACTGCGGCAAATCCGTCAGGCAGGCTCGGTACACAGTAACTCGGAGTGCCGTTCAGGTCATACGTCAATTCTAGTTAATGAAGTTTTCTGTAGCACGCACAGGATTTCGCACAGCATCGCTTATGCACGGTAACGGAGCTGAAATATAACCTTTCACACCGCGGCAAATAATTAGGGGGCGAGCTTCCATGGTTTGAGAAAGCATTTCGGTCTCATATCCATTTCAGTGCAGCTCATGACTTCATCCGGTGAATGTTTACCGGGGCCGTACGTACGCACGTCCTATCTGTTCCTATGCTAACGAACGGATTGACCCTCCATCGGGCGCCATCTTGAATCGTACAGCGCGCCACCTATAGTTCGTGGGCATTGCGAATATGCAAGTAAAACAAGGTGAGTTTCAACTGAGAAGGTCAGACGACAGCGTTTAACTTAACCTACGTGGCTACACAACACCTCGCAAAGCTGATATTTGTACGATGTGAGTCATCGTTGGACGCGCGAGTTGGCACGTATTTTCACGAAAACTTCGCGTCTCGCGAGAACGAGTCAGATTTATCGTGTCACGGAGGGCCCGGTTTGTTCACTGAAGCAGGAAACATGCAAACTCGTAGTGTTTCTTTCCTGCTAACACAGCCGAACAAGTGCGCGACTGCGTAGGGCTGCCATGGTGTCGTCTACTGATCATCCATGAGAGGACGCTCCTAAATTCCGCTAGGGGCGCGACAGTCTATGGGCATTGCGAATAATATGTGCGATATCGCGTTTGGCAGGCGCGAGTTCTTACGTCCAATTACAGCGTGCGAGCTGTTTCTTTAAAAATCAGGGTCGTAACTTTTAACGCGATAGCATTAAAGAGCTCGTTTCGCAGAAACTCCGGAGTCAGCGTCGGTGTCGGTGTCGTAGGTTGTGTACGAACAATAAGCTTTTTTGTGACGGACAAATCTAGCAAGACGCGAATAAAATAAATAATAAAAATATTTTCTTTGAATGGGAATGAAACCCACGCCGCCTGCACGGCAAGCAGGTGTTCTATACCAAAGGGCCACTACATTGCTTGGAACTGCTTCGAAAAATAAAAATAAAATAAAACAAGATAATAATTCCAGGTAGTAGGTGGAGTCTCCTTGATGCATGTAATATTCGTGGCAGATGCGTAGAATCGCGCAAGGAGTCAAAATGTATCAATTTCACGACGGGTTGTTTTAATGGCCCACCCATTACAAAGCGCTCACACATAGTTAATCAGCATCAGCTGCAAAAACATCAACAAAGTGAGCAGCTGCGTCGGTGCGCGTTTTGCCTCACTAACGCTTAGAGGGCCATTCGCTGATTCACAAAAGGCATAATTATAGTTTAGTGGGGACTGCGCAGCTTTAGTTGAAATCGGTATTCTAGGATAGTTTTAAACGGCCGACGTTACGTGCACAGACGTGTGTTTCCTTGCTGCACGGTTAAAACATGCACCGAGAAGCGAGCCCAAGCGTCCTCCATGTTTTAACGCGATTGTGGTAAAGAGCTGGTTTCGCAGAAATTTCGGTGTCATCTAATTCCACTAATTAAAAAGTAAATAATATAAATTTCTTAATTACTATCCCGAATGATGTCTTTAGCCATCTTAAGATACCTACGGCTACAGAATAATTAACCGTGAAGGCATCGAACAAATATCGCATTTCCTGGATTTTTGAGGATTTTCGACATTTGTTGAAACACCCAGTATAAAAATACAAGGTACGAGAGCACTGAGAATTTCCAAAAGTACAATTAACAAATTTTAGAACTAGTATTCAGCGACGGGACAGGGAAGACAACACACTGCACAACACGGCACCCACGAGTTGTCTTTCTCGTCTCGTAGTTTAGCGCTCCTCCGATGTTTCGAACAAGGTCAAAATGTTATATAAAATTCTGTGATAAGCAAACCGTGCTACCGGTGCCTTCGTTAGATTGTCTTTTGTATTTTGCTAAAGACCTTGAATGCTAACATTCTCCTGTACAACTGAAGTATCTCCAGGTCTACACTGTACCACTGACCATGCTATTAGTCCACTAGCCTCTTCGTGCAAGTTCTATACAATGGGAATCGGAGCTCGACGTTACCGTTTATCTCTGCAGACAGGTCGTACTGGACGTTCAGCATCGCTCCCACGAGGCTCCATGCCAGAACGTACACGCATAGGTCAAAGGCCAAATTCGCTGCCCAGAACAGCAGGGGCGAGACGCCGGCCATGAGCTGGAAAGTCAGTACGCCACCGACACGTTCGGAGCTCGGCTGCAGCGCCATTGGGGCGATGCAGAGGGCCGTGCCCAGAGGTATGAACACGGCTCGCACAAACATTGGCAGTACCACGGAGAGCGCATCACGTTTCACCGCCTTCGAAAAGTCCAGCAAAGGTCCCACGGTGCTCTGAATGTGCAGAAAAATTACATGAAATTGTGCAGAATGCTTTATATACTTCAGGCTGGGTTGTTTTAAATGTCTCGCGGCCATGCTGTAGGAGTACGTCACGGAGGACACTAGCACAATGCTTCATAACTGATGTCGGAATTAAATAAAGTTCGAAGACGTCTCTGATCGAAGCTTTTCAGCGATTGAAAACCTTAATAAGTCGTACTGATCAATACAATCGTGCAAAGCCAGGCTTGCGCTTCGCAGTAGTGAGGGCATCAATAACGAAGTATTATTTGACGAACATATCTAGCAAAACCAAAAACCAAACACTCTCTCTTATCGATTAGTCAAAGACCATTGGATGGCGAAAGCTACATTTTCGTTCTAAGTCAATTGTAATGATCCCGCCTCAAAGCTTTTCTGCACCCAACGTGGTTTTCCCACTGCCTCCGGGATTGGAGGATTTCGACGATTTCTGCATCTGATGCGCTTTTGTAACGCCTCCATGATCGGCCCAGCTTTGGTCAAGCGACGATGTCATAAGATGATGTCACTCTGACGTCACAAAGCGTCGTTATGACGTCACAAACATTGGCGGCCTGTTACGCCGTAAAGATGTCATATGGTGGCGTCCTCGTGTGATGATTTTTTGTATCTCGTGTTGACGCCATCGACGCCGACGATCACCTTTTCGCGTTTGGTGAGGCATCAAAGGTTTTCGCCTTAATAATCCAGCTAGGCTATCGCTGTCCATGTGACACAATAGTGTAGGAGCGAGGAAAAAAAACAAATGGATGGGCCCGCTTGCGGTGCGACCAAGCTGATTCTCTACAGTCGTCGTTAGTTTGTAAGTAATCACGTCTATACGATCTGGTACACCAACACACGCCTACTTAGCGGTTGCTACAAACTAGAATGGCGTCGGTCTTTGTAATTTGCAAAGAAACGTTACCAACAGTAAATATTCGCAAAAAACGATGTTAAGCGATTGCTCGCATGTTATACCTTTATAAAAGGAAAGTGGTTTTATGCCGGGGTTCACCACGGCTCCACTGACCTATTTCCGTCACGGATATGACGTAAAATATACACTAACACATGTCAAAGAAGAAACTAGAAGAAAAATTTCCGTCTCCGGGACTCAAACCTACGAGCTCTCGCTCCGCAGCGCGCGGCGCGAAACGACTCGGCCACAGTTCGCACGTTCCTCGGTGTACTAACGGCGAGCTATTTCCATTTACCGTTGGTGGTACTCAGAGCACGGTGCGACTTCGTGTTCTCGTTGTCTAGCGAGATGGCGCCACTGGCGCGAAGGGCGTGCTTTAAAGTTCGTGCCCCCGCACGTTGCTCACTTCGCTCACTTCGCTTCAATCACAAAGCTCACTTCGCTCGCTGCAGCGGCCGCGTTAGCGATGGAAGCGTGCTGCTCACACCCAAAGAAGTAACAACTGCGGCGGTGGTTAGTTCGCGCTCGTCCTGTGCATACTTGTGCGTTCGTTTTGTGCGTCCTTCTTTGTGTTTGCGCAGCGCGCTTTAAGTGTCAAGCTGTGACGGTTGTTGGTTCGCGCTCGTCCTCATGCCTCCTTTCTGCTTGAGGAGCGCGCTGAAAGTTTCGAGCTGCTTGCCGTTCTTCGCATGCCATTACAATTTCTTGCTTTAGTATTCATTCTTTCGCCTTTGGGCGAAACAATGCACAATAAACGCTCAACTACCTCTGTGAAGACACGTTCCACTTTCGTGTTATACCGATTCCTATTACAGAGGGATCAGCCATATCTTTTTCTAGAATCGACTAGCGCCGTCTTTCTAAACAGCAACCACAGCGAATCGAGACGGTCCTTTGAGCTTAGGAGGTTCAGTCCTGATGCGTAAAAATGAGAAATCGTTTTTGACTGAATCGCCTCAGGAAATCTGATAACCTTTGCTGAGTTTTACCCCCCCCAAAAAATGTTAAATTCTAGAAATGCCTGGATACTTTTTATTTTTAAGAGGCGATTGTTTAGGCAAGTTGCTGCACATCAGAAAACTTCAAATGAGAATTAAAATATGAGGGCCCGAATTCGCAAACTGTATTTACGTTGGAATCTTTTATAAGAAATAATGTTCAACCAATCTTTGTGCCAGACATATTATCAACAAAAGGACGCGGCCAATCACAGTTATCCCTTTCGAAATAAAAGGTTTGTAAACTCCGCATCAGTTCTAGCTTAGATTCGTAACAGCGGAATCAAGCTATGATATTCAATTTAGCAAACTGGAGCTGACACAATAGATCTCTAGCGGATATAATTGGTGGTCTTTAAATACACGGGTCGAAAAGATGCGACTATTTTGTCCGTGTGACGGTAGGGCATGTGATTCTGATTGTTCGAGCAATATTTCGTAAGCTGTAAAGCATCAAAATTTATCGGGGCTACCTATATGTGCTGTAACAAATACGCTTCACAGAACTGCTTGTTCTGCTCTGCCTGTAGAGTTACAAATTATGTAAATTTCAGAATTTCAGTTTTTAGCGATCGATTTATCTGTCGCAAATGCTCAAATATTCAGGTACTAAACCACGTTTCCCATAAATTTTTTTTACTGTTTCAAATGCAACAATTTTCAGTCTACGTGACATGGGGCTTGATTCATAGCAAGTGTCTTTAAGTTTGAATTCCAATGCTGGAATTGGCCAGGGCTGTTTTTTTTTTTGTGTTACGGGGTTTGTTGAAGAACTCACCTCTTCTTCTCTGTAGAGGCGAACATTCATCGCTATGGAAGCTGTGACGTCACTGGACAGATGACGAAGCAGAGCCGTATGCATCGCGTTCAAAGATATAACGCCACTCAGCACGGCGTGTGGATTCCACCAAGCCTCGAGCCTGCGACGGTACATAAAAAAATGACAATACGCGGCGTAGAGATGCATCTGTGTCAAGATGCTGACGTCTTAAAATACGTAAAAGTGGCGTGCGTGTATGAAGAGATAGCGATAGCAGAACAGCACACGTGCACAACAAAAGCTTTTTGTACGCGTGTACCAGATGATGCTCCTATGATATTTGATATTTCTAAAATACCGCTAAATGATCGAGATATTTCTAAAATACGTATAAAAATATTTATATTGTTAATCAGGCATAAGCCTATTGCTTTACTTGTTTAAAATAGATGCACATTTCACTCTAAACACCCAAAGTACAAAACAAGAAAAATTCTCCACGGCACTCAGCTGCCGCTTCGTACTTTCACAGAGCTTGAGTACTGCGGCCTCCATTTTACTGACGTCAGCACAGGCCTGCCAATCACGGATCTTATTATTTTTAGGCGTCTTGGTCTTCTTTTTTCCCATTGGTTTACGCCCATTTCATGAACGAGGAGGTTAGAAATCGAAGTTCACTATTGACAATACAGAAAGCCTGCAGGATATTTACTAGTTCTAGAAAACATTTTCTGCGGGAATAGCATTATGAAAAGGTAATTGTTTAGTTTTACGGACAAAATTGCAAAGCATTCTTACCGTAGTGAGTTTGATTCTTCTTCACTACAAAAAAGCAGACAAACAAGACAACACCGGAAATTATGTCAGAAAAGCCAGGTTTCTCTTTTTTTTGTTTTCCTTTTCAAGTGCGGAAGAGCAAAGCTTTATAGACTTGTCTGACGCAGCAAGATGAAGGGTGATTTTATTGCACATGGTGTAATTGAACCCTCGATATTTTGGAACGCCTGACATAAAATTATATTGAGCGTTTTTTTTTTTTTGACGCTCTCCTGCTTTTTGACCGACCATGTGATAATTCTCTTTATTCTTAATTGAAGTACGCCAGCGAAAGTAACAGAATTTAGACACCTAAATTCGCACTTGGCGCGGTGAGAATTCCCCAAGTATCAGCGCAGAACATTAGAAATTGTCGATCTCCTCAGGCCGACAGCTCACAGCTTCACTATTTCCTTACTGACTTTTAAAAAAATAAAATGAGCTATTGCTGGACGATTGGCTTATACACAAGGCGTCATGTTTCTCGCATTTAAGTAGATATTTCTGCCAGTTACACGTTGAAGAACCACTCAAGCACTTTGTCAGAGAAAATGCACACTCACTCGTCGTGGCCGAAGACGCTTCCGAACACAAACGCTCGTGCGTATTCCAAAAAGTTGCCAAACCCAATGGAAAGCAGCGTTTGCTTGGCCGAAGCAACGCTGACGATGTTATCTACGGTGCCTTGTGACACGGGGTCGAAATACTTCTGGACGAAGTTCACAGACACATTGTCGACCTGAAAAAAAATGTAGACGCTGTGTTTGGAGCTATATCGGGGATATTATAGCCGTATATCGGCGTCTATTGGTGGGCATTTGGAAGCATTCAATTAGAAATAATATCAAGGACAAGCTTCATTTCAGGAGATATTCGACAAAGCTAGAACGCTGCACCGATCGCGTAACTCAAGCATTGACTGAAATCATGCAGACAACTTCATTATAAAGAATCCGCACTAACGCGCCTTTTATTTCGCGATAATGCATCACTCACCGAAGCCATTCAGCAGACGCATATTTAAAATGTCTGTTTGCGCAGTTCGAATGCAAATTCTGTTCTTTACATTTCAATGATCTTTTGTAGAGGAACTTCCATCTACCATATCTTAATCAGAGGAGTGCACGGTGGCTTTTCTGGACTTTACGCTCCGTGCCCCAGGGGTCTCAAACTCACTTCAGCTAGCGGGCCACAGTGGCGCAATTTAGTACCGCAAGGGCCGGGACAGTGGAGAAGATTGGAGAGGGGGTTGGGGGGGGGGGGGGGGGTGTTGAGTTTGAACAAAATATCACTTAACGCTGCCATTTGAACGAACACGTTTCTCATATATGCGTCATTTCTGAAAAAGAGATTTGGCCTCAGGATTCAAGAAACACATCGATACGGATTTCCAGAATGACTCAAATCTGGACGGCGATTCTGCAATATAGAGATTTTGGTTCCTCGGTTATGTTTCAATACCCACGGGGTGCCTTACAAAAAAAATATGCTTGAGACCACTGCCGTAGCTCTGTAGCTTACCCGAAGAGAGAGTTACTAATCGGAACAGGTGAGTCTAAATAATTCGTGTACCATTCGTGTCACGATCATTTTATTCGCATTGAAACCTGGGACATCTAGCGACACGTCTGAGCGCCACATGCGGCCCGCGCTCCGCGTGTTTGAGACGCCTGCCTTATATGCGATTAGGCTCGCATGGGCTGAAGAAAAAAAATAATACGTTGCGAGAAGTCCGTTATTCATTACTGTTGTTTACCTATGACATATATATTATAATATCTGTGCAGCAATAGTAAGCGCTACCAAATGGTACTCATCGTTTTCAAGCGTCTTCGCTCCTTCAGATTAATGCTGCGAGTTTCACAGCCAAAAATAATATGCTTACTGGAATACGACCACTCCTTCTCGGAGTTTAGTTCTTACAAACAAAATTTTCAAGTACATGCGTGATCTCAACGTGCCGTTAAAAATGCTTTATTAACCATAAGACAATAAAACCGACTGGTGGGCTAGTTGGTACTGCATTTCTTATGTTTCAGCGCAAGGAGCACGCACACGAGAGAGAAGACACGGGGACACGGTGCTACTAACAACTGAGGTTTATTGCACACGGGAACAGCATAAATACCGATGTACAAGAAATAGGGAAAGTGTATGCTGCCCATCTGTTCCTTTGTCTCAAAAAGAGATAGCGTTCTTGTCGCGGTAGTGGTGGCGCTGTGGCCGTAAAGCGGTGTGTTGGTGCGAAGGTGATGTTGACACCCTTTCCCTCTTTCTTGTATATCGGTATTTATGCTGTTACCGTGTGCAATAAACCTGAGTTGTTAGTAGCGCTGTGTCCTCGTGTCTTGTCTCTCGTCTTAGTGCTCCTTGCGCTGAAACATAAGAAACCATAAGACATTCTCAGCGACACCTAAAGATGCTTGAACACCTTGAAAACTAAGATATTAGTGAGAACTAACAGACGATGATGCCAAGGAAAGTATAGGGGATGTCATTAGTACTAATTGTAATGTAAATGTGAAGAAAGAAAAGTGGACGAAAAGATAACTTGCTACTGGCAGAGACCGAACCTGCGACCTTCGAATAACGCGTCCGATGCTCTACCAACTGAGCTACAGCGGCGGTCATGCCTCCGTCCTCTTTACGGGGCATATATGTCCATTTAAAACTGGGAGTGTTAAGCAGTGCCGC
This sequence comes from Rhipicephalus appendiculatus, assembly GCA_030522465.1. Lineage (NCBI taxonomy): Eukaryota > Metazoa > Arthropoda > Arachnida > Ixodida > Ixodidae > Rhipicephalus > Rhipicephalus appendiculatus. The sequence continues at coordinate 159,685 of JALIZH010015521.1, forward strand.
TTGTAACCATGACGGCGAGTGTGGAGCACCTTTTCTGCCCGTTGACGTCACGTAGCCTTAATCTTATTACGAGCTGGCAGCTGACCAATAATCCCTCGCATACTACCTAAAGGCATCAAGTCTGCCAGAACGAGATTCTCGCTATTATTGAAGGAAAGAAGTGGAAATTTTAAGGTCTCGTTTGTATTTATTAGACACAATATTATTGAGAACTAGCAGACAATGATGCCAAGGAAGGGTATAGGGGATGTTATTATTATGCAGCTATAACATTTACATTACGATAACAACTAATAAGATCCCCTATACTTTCCTTGGCACCATTGTCTGTTAGCTCTCATCATTAATATTGTCGCTAACAAAGAAAAACGAGCCCTTAAATTTCCACTCCTGCCTTTGAAAACAAAGAGCCGTTTGACACTTTTTGAGTGTCCTGGCTTGCCACATATCGTCAAAGAGGCACGGGAACTCTCTTTCAAGACCATTATACACTCTTTGGAGAGTCCGTGGGACGCACGTCTTTCTAAAATACTGTAATCTTGTCTCTTTAAAGACAGAGAGAGAGAGAGAAAGACATTTTTGTGGCAAGCCATGACTCACAACAGGAGTCAAAAGGGCTCGTTTCTTTTTCTTCATGCCCTCGAGGACCAACTGTGGGCCGTCCAGCGGGCCGAGGGAGCCGCCAGAGCTTAACCCTTTTCGGCACTGGTGTCCTATAAAAAGGACACGAACAAAGATTGCTACAAATTGTGACCTAAATCACTTAGAAATTAAAAAAAAGTGTCTGAGGTATTGTGAAACACCTGCGCAAACATAGGCAGTAGTTTTTTCATCGTCGTCTTTCTCAGAATTCTGCAAAGTGGAAAGCAAGATGGTGGAAGGCGAAAAAGACGACAATCGCCGGAACGGCATGTTTGATGATATTTCAGTGATTAACTATTGTATCGGTAGCTACCACATTTTTTTCTGGTGGTTCTAACATGTTCACCTGCTTATTTGTAAAGTGACTCCTCCCTAACATTCATTCGTCGCCAGCAGTATAATGCACAAGCTTCATGTCCTAAATATAGGACACCAGGGCTCAGTGGTTATGAGAGCCCAAGTTCATTGCATGTTAATCCATAGCCGTAGTGCTTTGTAAGCTTCCGATTTCTTGTTACTCCACTCGAGAACCCAGCCGTGATTCCTTAGTTAATATGTAAAGGGGTTCCGACAGCGATATTGCACGTAATAGGTCTGAATACGTTTTCCGCAAAACATGAAAGGAACATGCGGGAGCTAGAAGATGACGACGATGATGAGAAGTTCAGTCAGCTTGCCCTTGCAGACATGGGCAGAAGGTATTTTGACGCAGCAAAGCCGGATTCAGCAATTTTTGCGATGTGAGATCTTACAAGGCGTCTGACAATTAGACAACGGCCTTTCAAGTGCCATGAGAAAGTGTGTATAATGAACGCAAAAACTTGCTTTTCTTACATTTTAGGCGCTCTAATGATTGTATCGTTGCTACATGTTTAGCTACACAACAATTACACGCGTTAAAAGGGCATAAAAGCTGAAGTATTTAAATTTACCATATTTCACTTTACAACCACTAAGCCCTGGTGTCCTATATATAGGACATGTCGCCATTTTTCTTATGTGCTGATGGTGTGCCCAGATTACGTTATATTTGAGCGTGTAGAGAATTCTCTACACGTTAAAAAAAAATTCAGGGCTGAAAGGGTTAAGGGCTCGTGGCCGACTCCTAGGCGGGATATTCGCCCAAATCCACAAAAAACTCGCCGGACTTTTTTTTAAAAATAAATTTGCTTCTTCTTCTTCTTCTTCTTGAAGTGCCATGCTAAAGCGACAGGAATCGTTTTTTTTATAACTAAATTTGAGAGCCATCTGAGCACGAGCGCAAGTTTGTGGTACACGGCATCGTTTCTCAAACCAATCTTTCGTGCGCCCTCTTCAGGTTACCTGTACGAAACGCGGCCCCCTGCGGGTAGAGCACCTTGGGTATGATGGCAATGAGCTCAGTGTCGACCTCACGTGATACCAAGTCCGAGGCGTGCAGTGAGTGGATTGCGCTTCGTGAGCAAGTCCTGCTCAAGCCGGAACTGCACGAAGAACACCGCCGCCGGAAGTAGCCAGCAGACGAAAGGCGTGGACGGGGCAGCGGGCGAAACACAGCCACCTCTTGGACCACAGTGCCGCGAGCCGTGACACAGTGCTGGAAGGCTTGAACGCCTTCATCCATGCCGCCGGTTGTTGCACGAGGCAGCGGCCGCATTTCTAGACGGTGGGCACCACCTTGGCGATGAACGAAAAATACAAATAAAACACTACGTTTATTGCAACTATGCATGACTATCTAGCTTATTGGTGCGGTGCTGGGGTTCGTGATTGTTGTGGTGCAAAAGCCACAAAGAGGGCTTCAAAATGGGGCATAGCGCTAACACACACGGACGAGGAAGATACAACAGGACAAGCGCTACCAGTTGGATAGCGCCTGTCTTGTTGTACCTTGCTCACCCGTGTGTGTTAGCGCTATGCTTCATTTTGAAGCATATAACGCACTAGCCCAAAAAGCCACGTTCACAAAGAGGGGTTGCTGTCCAGCTTTTAAAGCAGCCCGTATTCAATGGATCTATAAACTTTTGTTGTAGTTCACCGGTGGATCGTCGGCGCATTAAGCGGCCGAACTTTCACCGCTGATAGTGAGGTGCTTGATCCTGCGTAATCGTGGGCTCAGAACGCCAGCAAACACATAAGAATAAACATTCGATGTGAACTAACTTATCAGAATTAGAATTCTGGTTCGACCTAGTTGGTACTGGTCCATAACTGAGGATACTTTTGGCGCAAATTGAACGAGGACACATAACACAAAAGAAGAGGACGGGTGCCGAACTTCCAACTAATTTTATTCCACACTGGAAAGAAGATTTTTGTAGCACAAGCAAACTACATGCCGATGTATACGCGCGCATCACAATTTTTACTTAACAACCAAAGAACCGCAACGTGCTGCTGAGAAAACTAATTTCTTAATCTTGAAGGGACAGTGATTCAAAGTTGAAGCAACGTTCATAGACTTTATAGGTAGAGCAAAAGAAAATACGCAGAGAGAAGTAATAGAGGCCTATTACATAAGGCAAAGGGGCGACGCCTACGTCAGCACGGCTTCACTATCCCTTCAAGATGAAGAAATTAATTATCTCAGCAGCACGTTGCGGTTCTTTGATTAAGAAATACTGTGATGCGCGCGCACATCGTGATGTGGTTTGCTTGAGCTAGAAAAATCTTCTTTGCATAGTGGAATAAAATTAGTTGGAAGTTCGGTACCCGTCCTCTTCTTTTCTGTTATGTGTCCTCGTTCGATTTACGCCGATAGTATCCTGCGTTAACAGAAGTATTTAGAACTTCTTTTGTTACTTTCCGAAGGCAAATTAAATATTACGTGGTAATGTGCCACACATTGAGAGATATCCGAAGTTGCGAAGGCGCGTAATCACAGGAGAATACGCAGGTTATGTTCGTTGGCTGCCATTCCTACGCAACGTCTTTTAAAAGTGTGCGCGCCCTATCTAAGCATTTTATTACTCGAGAAGTAGTTTGACACTACACTATTTTGACCATTTTACATCTGCATGTATAACATTTCCGCGATCTTCTGTAAAAAGTTTGATATTAGTCTATGATTCAAAGGAAGCACCCTCTCGATAGTTTTGAACCGAATTTTGTTAAATCCCAGGCATTGTTTACATGCGTTACTTACTTCAAATTATTCTATACAAAATTAACCTATTATATCTCTATAGCGGTCTACTATAACATATAACGTAAGGAACAATATCCCAAATATGCGGTCATTTATCCAGATTTTTTATGTAGATATATAAACAATTAAATTTACACGTTTTACTCGCGAAAACCGTGACATACTTGTAGGATACGCTGCAGCGGGGGTCTCCCGTGCAAGTTTAACCCACACCTAAACTTAAGTGTATGGGTGTTATTGCACTTTACCCCACCCAGTCTCCGATTGTTACATTTTTAGAAAGAAATATTCGCTTTGTAGAAGGCTCATGCATTAAATACAATGTACCATTACACAAGCACTACAAAGAGCAGTGATTGCATAAGCGCAGTGCTGTTTCTTGTTTTACTGTACTTCGATTGCTGGTCGTAGCATTTGAGGTCAGGGCACTCAAGCGGGACTACGGTTCATGTGCCTCTCACCTGTCACTACTGGATACTCTCTTGAGTCCTCTCCGCTTGCAATGTTGTAAACGCTGGTAAAAAAAATTTTGAGAATTATCTCAGTATCACTCAGGGTAATATTCTCCATCGCCACGACAGTGTAACTTACTAAAGTGACGCATGCCGTCAGTACTTTATTACAAGCCCAGGAATTATTAGTTCTAATGCGAGGACGTCGAGAGCAAAGTTGCAGAGATAAATACGCTGTTCTGACGTATACCACAGCAGCGTACCTTTTACTTCGCGCTCTTTGACTGACATTATGGGTAAATTTGCCAAGTTTATTTGTATGGGATTTTACAGCCTCTACGTAGTGCCATGATAGCACGCAGCTTTACCTTGACACCGTATGTACTTCGCATCTATAGTGCACTGAAAGGAAAGACAGTACTCGGTTGGTCAGGCTAGCTCAGTACCCTGTATTCCCAAATACCAACTTAGAGGAGTCTAACTTACCGAATGTATTTCTATCTATGTGTCGAGCATCTCCATCTTGTCGCGGCAGCACATTATAGGGGCTTAAAGCCTTAGACAAAATGGCTTTACACTTCATTACACTTACAACTAGTGCTATTTCCCAACCTGATCGTGAATCATTATTTTCTTCCGAGAGCCTCCAAGTCCTGGAGACATTGTTGTCAGGAAAACTGTTCCTATTTTTCTTTTATTTTTATTTTTTTTGCGCTACAAACTTTTCTACTGTGTCCTCTGTCTGACTGGCCATATGAACGGCTTAATAAAACAGGTGGACGCTTAACAAGACCATATTTTCGAAGTAATCATGAAGACGTTTGACAACAAATGCGCACAAGTTCATCAAGTCGTGTAGTTGGTGTTTCCGTGTCTAGAATTAATTGTCAATACCTGTAGTTGAACACCATACTTGAATAGTCACCGACACATTTGCAGAAATCATTCTGTGCCAGCAAGTGTCATGCAGCCATGCAGTGTCGTGTGTTGAATAACACACTCTATAACACAATTAGCCCCGACAAGTGAGATTCGTTCTCCAACGCCGTCAATACAGCAAAGTACTTATATGCTCGTATATTTGTACGAGCATGCCAATAGCTAGATATGGCAGGTAAATCTGATAATCTCGTCGCGTGAGTACGAATGCCGTCTAGTTACTGCACAAATGAAAGGCTTAAACGCGTCCGCTACTTCGTTCCAATGAACCTAATAACCGCGTTGGAGTAGTACGTTAAAGCGTGCGCATATGACAGACCGCACATGCAGCTTCGAGGCGTAAACAATGATATCTTTCTCGTGACCACTCGCTCACCTCACGTATACGTCTTGAAGCGTGGTTGCCTTCAGCCCCACGGCCGTGATGCCGAGGTCTTTGCTCCGCCATTCGAGCAGTCGTAGGACCTGCAGTCACTCGCTCAGAATTGCACTGGGGCAGTGCAATAGATACATCGTGCATTCTTTCCTCGCGAACGGTAGCTTCCGGAGCAATGTGGCGAACTTCTGACAACACCCGATCCACACGGAACGTGTCGTCAATGTTTAGCGACGGTCAGATGAGATCCGGTGCCTACGCAGGAATGGTAAAGTGTTGTAGAACAGGTCAAGATTTGAAACCTTTGTCGCGTTATTGCAGTTACAGGCGGAATTTATGTGCGTTTTCGACGCGCTTCGACCGTTTATCAGTAGTTATCTTGCATCACGTGTAGGCATATCAACACTGCCATTGGCTTACCTATTTGCTGGTTTTAAATGCAAACACTTTTTCGAGCTCTAAAGAATCTTCATCCATCTATATTGTCGTGGTTGTAGTAATTGTGTAAATTTATTTCTAAACGAAAGCCACAAAAATAAGTTAGCCGACCTCGCTGAGTCGTTCTAAGTAATTGTGAAAATTATATGGACTATAATTAGTAGTCTGAGCTATTTCTGCCTGCTTGAGCCATCATCGTCTCCAGCCTATTTGATGTCCATTGCAGAATGAAGACATCCCTTAATGAGCGAGTTGAAATGTTTCTTTGTTAAAGAGGGAAAAGACAAATCGGGGCGAGTAGGTGGGTTCATCTATTTAGGACTCCAATGGCCCGTGCAGCCCGCTGAGTTTAGTCCAAGCGGGCCAGCTGCATCCCCCTGTTCTCACCAGTGAGCCAGACCTCCCACTTCCCCAGCGTTTATCTTCAATTTACCTTGTTCCTGCGCGTAAGCTTATTCCATTTCATGCCAGCAAGTTTCTTCAATGTGAAGGGCATTTGCGCCAAAAAACCAAGGACATGAAAGAAGGACACCAGACAAGCGGTTGTCTCGTGTCTTCTTTCATGTCTCTCTTATTGTTGTTGTTATTGTTTTTTTCCACAACTTTTTTCCCGCAGATGCTCTTCACAATGGATTACCAACTCGCCCAGCACTCTGTTCTTCTAAATTTCTGCATTTAATCTAACTCTCCGCCTTCCCCGGCTGCGCTTCCCATGTCATGGCATCCTCTTCGAAACATGGTCAAATTTTATGCCGCCGTCATCATCCTCACAATTCAGTGAGTCAGTGTAGGCATTATCCTCGCATCGATCTGCCAGTAAATTGACAACAGTTGCAATGTAAACTCACTGAAACGGCCCTTGAGAAATGTCGGAGACCCTGTGGAGGCGACCATGCCACGGCATAATAGAACGACTCGGTCGGCGAGCAGATCGGCCTCGTGCATGTCGTGCGTCGAAAGCAGGATAGTGGTGCGTCGCCTGCGCATCGCCAGTAGTACGTCCCACAGCTCGCGCCGGCTCTCGGGGTCTAGCGATGAAGATGGCTCGTCCAGTATGACCACCTTCATTGAAACGTGAACGCCCTTTACGAATGATATCATAACTGCTACTGATTGCCGGAACGCCATCTGCAGGCATTCAGGTTATTGGTCAGTCGGTACCACTTAGAAAATTGTTATCTCTGCGCCAACACCCAACGGAACCTGCCTGATAGTCCAACATACCATTAATGAGGCCACATCTTTGTGGTGCACATAAAAGCTGGTTCAATACCGTCGGAACGAGCGTAGGACGATTCAAGTTATCACTTACTGGCAATGCTCACCGGCAGCGCATCAACATTTAGAACATTTAGAAGAGCAGAGGCTAGCACGGACAGAAACGGTCAGCCATGAGTAAGGTTGCTCCCGTTCTCCATCCATGCGTGGGTCGTCATAGATTACAAAGCAGTTGACGCCGTTCCTCTTGAGTGGGAAATGCACTTGGCGTTTGCTGAATTAGGGTTATGGACATTATTACTGGCTCCATAGGCGGTCACCTATTTCCTGGGGTGAATGTTGTCAGCGACGAATATTTCATACATATGCAGCGCAATATTTCAGTTCCGGAAAGATTGCAAGTGATGTATGAAAAAAAAAAATCGGCCGTGATTATTGGCCTTCGCACATGTCAAGGACGCCAATATACTGAAAACCAATCGTGAGTGACGTACTGAATTATAATCTTTATTGCAGTTTTGGGACATAAAACATGCAACTTAATTATAGATTTCATTGTCTTCGAAAATAGTTGTTTTTATGATAGGAAAGACACCAAGTTCTACAACCCATAAAGCATGGTGCCGCACCAAGTTAGGCAGGATGACAGGAATAGGAGCATTGCAGTGAAAGGTGGAAGCATCGAGTGGTCACCTTTTAGAGATGAGTACTTATACTCATAGGCGTGCGCACGAGGGGGGGCAGAGGGGGCGGCCGCCCCCCCTAGTCCCCTAAGAACCTAAGAGGGGGGGGGGGCGCAAAGTCTGCCCCATACATTGACTTAATAGGGAAGGGGGGGCGCTGCGACGAACCTTCGCCCCCCCCTGAACGGTAACCCTGCGCACGCCTATGCTTATACTCTACCGATCGCTGGGCCTGTGTACATCTCTTCTTTTAAGGACAAAACACGCCAAGCTTGCGCAGAACGTGCAGCACAGTCACATCCAGTGGCGTAACTAGGGTGGGGCAAGGGGGTACAAGTGCCCCGGGCGCCATTTGGGAGGGGGGCGCCGAGCCGAGTCCGCCCAACATGCGCTCGGGGACTTCCTGAGGACACAAACGGGGCGCTAGCGCCCCGCGCCCCGTGGAAAGGTCGCCCCTACAGGTTCAAAACCAGTGGGGGGCATGCCACCACACTGCTCCAACACACCCTTCTTCGCCATCTGCTCAGCTGGTACCACCAGCGAGGCTAGATACTCCTTTGACTAGTTAAATGGTGCTCCTTTCCTTCAACAAACGACGCAGAATCTTCAGGGAGCTCGTGGCTTCTGGGAACCTGTGGCTTACTTGAGCAAGGAAAATGTGGCGCCTTGCTCATATTTAGGCGCATGAAAAGTAGTAAGATAAATAGGTCGGTGTAAGCCTGTTTCCACATAAGCACAATTTTAACCATGAATGTACCTATCCAGGGTCGTGGGCAAAAACTTTTTTTCTGGAGTTCTGACTTCCCTTTATTTGTGATCTGGCATGTGTTTGTATGTGTGCGAAATTATGTACATATGCAAAGGTAATAATATCGGGGAGGTGGAACCTCCGAAACCTCCTTCTAGTTTCGCCACTGAGCATATGGCTTGAAATGTTCGTTTTCTTCTGGCTCGGCCCAAACCACCTTGGTTCTTCCACACGTATATAACCCTAGTTAAATTAGGAAAGGGAAAGCGCTGCCCGCGGTCTTGTTGCTGAAAGGTTGCGATCGAGAAGCTCTTTACCAGCTCATCAGACATGTCAGCCTCCAAGCTTACGGCGAGCTTTCATGGGCAGATGTCGGGATGAAATGACGAAATGAAAAGAAATAAAGTATGAGCTTCCCTGCAAGGTTCCTTTTTTATCTTTTCCAAATAAGAAACTCGTTCAAAGACTGCTTTCTTCCATCAAATTGTGTCTCCCCTCCTCATTTTTCTCTGTGTATCGGTACTTTCCCCGATCAGCGTGCGTAGGATGGGGTTGCCTATGAGGAATGACGACCCCGAAGTAATTTTTGAGAATACTTCGAGGTGTGGGCATCTTCACGTGGACAGGGAGGCGTCACGTGTGAACTCACTGTCACAGCCTTCTCGGAAGTGCTTGCTGCAAACACGTGCGCGGGACTTCGGCTCATTGCCCCTTCTAAGCTAGCTTTATCCGCCATGTGTCGTGGTATTCGTTATCCTTGAAGTAAAACCGTAAATGTGAAATCACGCCCTCCTCTTTTGCATGCGCGGTACACTAATTGTGGCACACAGCACCACCGAAAAGATTGGTTCCCAAGCTCTTGTTGTTTCTAGATGTCAGTGGACATGAACTGGTTGTGAAACGAGGCTGATTGAAGGGGAGAAACTCAGAGAAAAAAATTGGCCGCGTATCTGCGTGCTTCGCTGCAAATGTCGTCGAAAGACGATAGTCTTGTGCCGACTGCACTGCATGAGCGGCATGAGTACCACAATTTAATAGCTGGGCTAGCCGCTGGGCTCGTTTTTCGGACGTTTTCCGGGCGCGCTTAGACGGACGCCGGCGTTTCTCCGCTGAAATTTGGTCGTCGGTCTCTTCTCTGCGTTCTCTGATCATGTCTTGTAGAGTGGGTCGTATTTCATCAAGCGGCCATATATGTTTTGCCTTGCCTGAGACAGCGCTCTTCTACGATGAATCAGCCGCATCTGGCTGGCATTGATAAAACAGAAGAGGACGCCATCTACAGCGCTACCGGGGAACATCGGCTTGTGTTGATGTTCCCCGGTAGCGCTGTAGATGGCGCTACCGTGTAGACCACAGCCAGCCACAGCGTCGAAGTTAAATCACTGGGCGGAGACTTGTTTTGTACACAGCAGCGCCGCGTAATAAACACTAGGATCTTTATAATTGCGTATCTATAGATTTTGTTTTAAAGGAACACTGTGAATAGTACTAAGGTATTGATGTTGTGCCTCAGATATGCGTAATATTTGATTTTTAATTGCCCACGCTCACCCGTATGAACACATGCTTCTTGGTCAAGATTGGAGGTCGTAAGGCAGGTGGTTAAAGTTTGGCCAGCTAGCTGAATCGTGTGACGTGCCGACAAACAGACAAACAGACAGACAGATAGACGGACAGACAGACAGACAGACCAAAATTTTTCCGTTTAGGTATCCCAAGAAAGACTATCGTCTTTAAAAAACGCGCTCGGGCCATTGGCTTCCGGCCTATAGAGCAAAGTTCCGTGAAGCAAGGTGGCATCACCTCATCGTAATGTCGTAGCATGTCGACTGCAGCACCCGTGTTTCCAGTGGTGGGCCTCGTGCACAATAGCACTAAATAGATACAGGAAGTAGCACAGCAATGGCAAATTATCCGATTACTATCACATTCATGCGATTATTATTGTGAACTGAGGTTTAATTACAAAAGAGAAAATTGCGAAAAACTGAAGGATATATACATGTACTAACGCCCCTTCACATTTCTCGTAATGATCACAAACGTAGTCCAGCCGTGATTTGCCGAGAGCTATTTATCTGGATATCTTCCTCATGCGTTTTGTTTTGTTTTCTTGCTTCTGCCGGTGAGCGCGTTGGCAATAACAGCATCCAGGAGTAGTCGGACTCCAGTGATGTTGAAGTCTTTTATCGAGCGAGCCTCGCAGCGACTCTGCGTCGGATTTCACATGTGTTCTGCCGCTGTCCCTCAGAGAACTATGGGACTTCGATGGTTTTGATCTCATGGTACATTTCTTCACAGTTGTACCCTCCCGCCTGCTCTTCGTATATGCGTGCCGCATTCCAGGGGCGGATTGAGTGGCCCTGCTCTGCCGCGACTCTCTTCACGGCAAAGCGCCTCTGCTCGAGTTCTCCAAAACAAAAACGCCATTAATAAAAACGAAAAATTAAATAGGCGTGTACATAAACAGTATTTGGCAATCAGACGCCTCGCATGCGGTCGACGAACACGACGCTTCGCTCTCCGTCGGTTGGAGCCAGGCTTCACACGCAGAAAGAGCTGCTGCCGCCGCGAGAGCACTGGGGATGATTGCAGACTCACTGAAATGCTATCCTGCTTCCATGCTGAGATCATCTTCGCTGCGAGGTTCAAAGTCTGCAACCACATCTATTGCGGCAATCATGAAAGCCGCGGCGTCACTGCACCGCGGCCAAGCAGCGGCCAATTGCATGCGTGGTGACGTGTGATGGCGCTTTCTAATTCGCTGAGAGCCATCACATTCGTGACGACATCGCTTCAGCACTGAGTCTGGGGCGAGAGTAATTGAGTAAGAGATATTCGGTCTCCGCTTTATCTCCACTAATAACTTATCTTTGCACACCCTACCAAAACTGCATGCATTCTGCAATGTCCCTGCTAATTCCACGTCAACTTCATTCATATTTCTCGCTAGCGTACCTTCAAGGTCCCTAACTGACTGTGCGTATGACACGCCCAAGCAGGAGAGTTACACTAGAAAAGATCTGTACGCTCATGTTTTACCCACTACCTCGGGGGAGAAGGCGGTCACGAACATTGACTTCACTGTCGGCTTCAGTGAGGCGGTAGCTACAAGAACATCTCATTTTCTGCTGGTACAGCTCAAGATTTTGCATTTGATGTCTCATGTAAACTGGTTATGGTGGCTACATGAGATTGTATCGGCGTCATCTGGTCGATATAGACTCCGGATGGGGCACAAAACATACGCACACAAAAAAATACTATTGTTTCAAATGGCTAACATTGACATTTGAAATACGTTTCCCCCTGTCTCATATATGGGTCATTTCTGAAGGCGATTTGGCACCGGGATTCCAACAACATAAATCTACCTCCAAAATGACTAAAATCTGAACGACAATTCTGAAATATACAGTTTTGTTTCACGGTTATGTATCAACACATGTTGACCGCAGGGGTACCCTCAAGAAAAAAATGCTCTAGGCAAGTCATGCCTGTGTAGCTCATAAGCGCACTTACTAGGAGAAAAAAAATGATAAAAACGTGCGATGAAGACAGTCACGTGCGGGCCGCGGTTCACTGGCAAGAGAGAGACACAACGTTTATTCTAAAAAAAAAAGTGGTTCATCGCGGGTGGCACCCTTCTTCCAAGGCTCCACTGGCTATAGCGGCTCGGCGGGCCTGACCTAGGGTCGCCAGTTGGCTTCCCAGGGTCCGTTCAGCGAGTCGCGCCTCCCACGAACACGTTTGGATTGGGTGCGTATGTCCTGTGTCAACTGTGGCGGGTCGTTCTGGGCAGACGTAGGTTATGTGTGTTAGTGTGGGAATATCTCCGCACCAGGGGCATGCGTTGGGATATCTCTCCGGATACATGACGTGAAGCTTATGCAGATTCGGAAACGTATTGGTCTGCAAGCGGCGCCAGTCCCGTGCTTGATGTCTGTCGAGGTCCTTGTGGGGAGGTGCCCCGGTGCGGCGATCTAATCTCTGTTTGTCCAGGATTCCACGCCGTGTCACCACATCATCTGTGTCCTCTTCAGTGGCGCGTGTGCTTGGGGCTCGGCCACTGAGTACTCGAGCTTGGCAATGAACTAGTTCATTGCCATCCTGGCCTGTATGGGCTGGACACCACACTAACCCGTGATCAAAGAGAAGTTCGCCTCCCAACAGCTGGATGGCCCTTGTTGGTAATATATATGCCCTTGATGTACATGCGACAAGCTGCCTGAGAGTCTGAAACCACGTAAGCAGGGGTCCGCGGGCCGAGTGTTTGAGACTCCTGGTCAAGAGCGGAGCCGACGGCGGAAATGTGTGACCGGAGAGCGACAGCTCTTTTCGTAATGCGCTTGTCCCTTGTTTGCGCTTTCGTAATGCGCTTGTCGCTTGTCCCTCGTAATGCGCTTGTCAAACATAAAGAACGCGTTTTTTTTTTCTGACAACTATTGTTCACGATCAAAATTTGCACTGGCGTCGTAAAAGGCAATAATATATGCGACAACATGGTTTGCCGGAAGGAATTTTTGAACGCATGATTAGCATTGATATAAAAAAGGCATAGTATGCAGATTTGATGTAGGCAATAAATAATTTGGAACAATACTTTTCATGGTGATGAAGCCTACACGATAAGAACCGTTTACATGCCTACTTCGTCGTTCTGTTTTGTGTGGTTGTATGTAATTTACGAACTTCGCATATTTCGTGTAAAGCGAGACGACAACAGGTAACGGGTGAGGTCCATTTCTTCTTTCACATTTTTTCTAGCCTTGTGAACTTCTGCTGTGTCGTACGATGCGTGGACGTGCAAGACGGCTTTAAACCACTGTAGTGAACAATCAATCAAGAAATTGCTCATTCGCTTGCCTAAACATCTAGTCAGATGGATTTTTTTGCACAAATAATAATAATAATAATAATAATAATAATAATAATAATAATAATAATAATCACTATCATTATCGACATGATGGGCGCGGAAATATATTTGCCATGGGCGCCGTCCTATCTAGTTACGCCACTGGTCACATCGTAAGCGGCAAGAGCGGTATTCCTATGCGCCGTTAAAAACTCTCTCAGGGCGTCTGCTGCAAGTACAGTTGTTGGGTGCCCAGTACTTAATAGCACATTTTGAGAAGTAGCAAGGCAGCAAATACGCATTTCGAAGGCAGTATGTGCACCTACGTAGCTGTATGCTTTGATATTGTGGTGCTGGATGACGATAGGATGATGGGGATGATGAAGAATCATGACTGAGCCGTTTTTATTGGGAACGAAGATTTAAACTACCCACTCGTTACGCCAATTCGCATGATGTAAGATTGTACTCTTCTGCCACACAATCTTGCACCTGTTGACGCGTTTCATCGTGATACATTCCGCTTGTATACGGGTCCATTTCCGAAGACGTTTCGAGCACTCGTGTGGTTCTGTTGAACACAAGCTTGCTAAGAGTAACGTAGTAAAAAAAATTTTTTTTCGGGGGTTGGGGGGAGGAGTTCTACCATACTTTACGTACGTTCGTGCGTGCGTTTGTATTTGTGCGTGTATGTATGCACGTACAAAATTAAAAAAAATTGGGGGCGGGGGGGGGAGGGAAGAGATCTTGAACATTTCAACCCTCCCCCTCCATTGCTAATGTGTGCGATTGTGCAATGTGCGCAATGCGCGATGGAAGAATGTACAAATTGGTACAGTGCGCCAATGTGCTCGAACACGCAATGTGCGCGATAGTTCGGGCGGGTACCGGCGGCGGTGGTGGACAACTACGGCCGCTCTTGAGGACAGCAATACATGCTGCTGCTGCGAACTTGTAACAGCTCACGCTGTAACACTAGCGGGTGCCCGTCGGCACTGTGAAACGAGTTCAGTGCCTTTCACAATGCAGGCGGACACTCTACCACTTCACTCCCACTGCGGTAAGTTTGCTGAAACACTATTGAAGAAAATATAACTTTCACACCCTTGCGCAGCCTTCCGATAGGCAGCTCTCAACCCTCACGAAAAGCCACTTTCATGTCTGTGTAGTTCAGCTTAAGCGGATTTTATACGGAATTGAGGATGCCAACTGAAATTAACGAAATGATATTTTCGACAGTACTTGTGTGCGGGGATTATCTAAGTGCTGCAAGAGGTGCATTTGCATTGCACATTACCTTATTCAACCTCCATGACAATAGATTAAACGAGCGCGATTCTGCGCCACGTTTGGGTTGGTCACGCTGTCAGCCATACGCAATCCGCACCCCTGGAGACCGTCTGACCCTTCACGCATGAGCTGCCCCACCCATTAAAACCGATAGGGCAGAGCGTGACGTTCTAACCATTTCTCATTGTCACTCTGCAGCACGTCTCCGGTGACTTCACTCTCCACGCACGAGCCGGCCGTGTGCGTAGATATTGTGGCAGCAGCACACACTGTTTACGATGCTCTGCCGTTCTCTTGTCGCACGTATGCTCGTTTCTCTTTCAGAGCGGTTGGCGTGACGCTCGCTTACTGAGCCGATTACGTGTTTTCAATTTCTGGTAGAGCATAACATTTCTCAATTCTTCGACTCGGGCATCGTACTGATCCCTCATTACCAGGAACAACGTGTGTTAGAGGAGATAATGAAATGATTCCTGCATTTAAAACTTGTATTTCTCTAGGTTTATTTATGCTTTCGTCGTGAAGAATTCCAACTAGGCGTAACATATTAAGGAAAACTACACAAGGCTACGTATGGCGTTCTGTTGGTTTATTCTGGGGCGAGCAGGGTACGTGTGTCTTTCCTGCCGCTCCCTCCTTTCGGCTACACTCCTGGAGTGAGGAACTGGGTAGTTTGCTGTCGAGTGAAATATCATTGCGTTGACTATACTAGCATGTGTTTTATGGTATCCTGTGGAATAATTTTTCACCCAATCTAGATTCACTCTCGATGGGCGTTCCCAATTTCTTAATGCACTTCAGTTAAGATTGTGATGCGCGAATGTGTGATTAAGTATATTTCTATGTCCTAGCACTTATAAATGTTGTGTCCTACAAAAATGGCCTTGAGCGGCCTTTTAAATATATCTTTGTCAACCGTACGCGTAAAATTTAGATTTATAATGTAACAGGTCCCACACGGCACATAAGTTACTGTTATTGGCTGATCTAGAAGGTAAAATTTCTATGTCCCAATACAAACTGAAAGTTCCACAACCAATAGGAACCCTATAGACAACTTGAAGACATGCCTTCATGGGAAATGGAGTGGTGAGTGCAGTTACAGGAAATACCACGTTCGTGGTTAGCTAACCTAGGTAAACTGCCGTAGAGATGCGTTAGAACAACTACAGTCACGGTGACCTAGCAGGTATAGCGTCGTGCAACTGTGCACGACGAGAACACGAGCTTGATTTCCTGCGAGAGCGCTGATATTTTGACGGGGCCGATAGGCGGTAACGTCCGCGTTCCTACATTTCCTAGCAGAGTTCCTGGCTTAAAGAACCTAAGTTTGTCAAGATTATTTCGTAGTCTACTACTATCGCGTGCCTCATTATCACACTGTGTTGTTTCGAGCGTAAGGAATATAGAACTTTATTTTAAATCATTGGGTCAGTCATTTTAAAGAATAACCGCGAGGCGGAAACAAGACATGGTACAATGTTTCACGAAAAGGCCCCTTGTCACCGTTCAGATTCAGTGAATGAGAATTCTAATTTTCTAAATAGAGTAAACGCAGCAAAAAATGCAACTCTTTACCTATTTAGAGGGATAATTCGTAAACCTAGAAGTATTGAAGGCATGAGTTCACGTCTGCACGTACCCTCGGGACCACCACCATTGTGGTTACTGCCGCAAGTCCGCGCATAGCATTATGGGTAGCCTCGAAAGCCGTAAGAAAAAAAATGCATATATTTGAAGTACCTTTGGTTTTGACAAAGTCGCGATCGCGATACTCAGACGCTGTTTCTGTCCACCTGAAAGGGCTCCACACAGGCAGTCTTCCTTGCCGGCGAGGCGGGCCTGTTTCAGTGCATGCGAAATCCGCTTCGGGATTACAGCCCTTCTGCGCTCTTTTACCTGGAAAAATGAAAGCGATTTCGTTCGCTCAAAATTTTATCCTTCATATTAACTCTTGATTGGCTGCATCCGATACCGACACTGATGGTCGCATTTGCAACTTTCTCGTGTACAACGATGGTAGCCGCGCTACGACTTCGACATAAAAGTAGTCGTGACAAACTCAATAGCACTCATGTGCATCATTTAAAGAAAACTATAATAACAATTATTGTTGGGGATTAACGTCCCAAAACGAGCATATGATTATGAGAGACGCCGTAGTGGAGGGCTCCGGAAATTTTGACCACCTGGGGTTCTTTAACGTGCACCTATATCGAAGTACACGGGCCTCAAGCATTCTCGCCTCCATCGAAAATGCGGCCGCCACGGCCGGGATACGATCCCGCGACCTACGGGTCAGCAGTCGAGCACCATAACCACTAAACAACCGTGGCGGGTTTAAAGAAAAGTAAAAGCGCACAGAAAACACAGACGAAAAAAATGCCACACATATACACACACAGAAGCGCTACTTCCAACCTTCAACTGTTTGTGTGTATGTGTCTTCCTTTTTTCCTCCCTGTTTTTCGTACGCTTTTAGTTTTCTTCAAAATGAATTACCAACGTGCCCAAACTGCTGCAGTAGTGATCACTTGAAAATTTGCGAAATTTTTGTTCATTTATGAACCTTCCAATATTGCTTGTAAATTACAATGAAACGTGCGACAGCTCCCAGATGCCACACGCGACGGATCGCGTATTTACGGAAAGATTCGCGCCCCTTAAAGAGAAATTTCAGCGTGACGATACTCTTTTAGGATTCCGGGTCTGCGAAGAACAGCAAAATGACCAGTAGGAATTATTTTAAAATTGTTACGGGTTTCTCAGTGCAATACGAATTGCGAAAAGGTGCGACTTTATCAACGACATCGTTACTCTGCAATCTCTGGCCTGATCCACTGAAAACACTCTCTTTGGTATAGTTGTAACTGCTACAGCTTTGTTGTGTACGGTAAGGTTACGACCCCATTTCGGAAGTGCTTCGTGACTTCCATGCCTTAATTCGTTTCAAATTTTACCACACTGATATCTAAAATTATTGTATGTTTCCCAGATGCAGAGTAGCCACAGTAACGAAGCGTCTTATTATGAGAAATCACCGACCAAGTAATGTCAGTGGTGGCGACCTTTCCGTAAGGAGACTTTTCACATGTCCTCTTGTCCATACGCTGGTTAAAATAACATTCCCTTATCTGACTATTTCCCCGCCCTTCGCTTAAACTTCTGTCTGGTTATAATCTCAAATATACAGATAACGCATAAAGAATGAACACATTTGTTGTGTCGCACAGGTACAGCATAATTCCTTTCTTTACGGTAAAATTCATTGCATTATTGGTACGTTTTGGAACGCTACCGTAAAGCGCCTTTGATTGGATTGAGAACACTTGCAGGCACGCTGCTTCGCAAGTGGTGCAACCTGCCTGAGTTATCGACTGCGTGACTTCGCTCCCCTCGTCTTCACACGCTCCACCAGACGCTACTATTCGATAAACGCATGAATATGTAAAGTGATATGGCAAAACAAGAGGGCTTGTTATCAGAGTGATAGTTCTACTACTCCAGGCGGAAGCCCCCCCCCCCCCCCTCCAAAACAATAAAAAACGGCTCGTTCTGTGAACGTGACCTTCAGTCTCCTCCACCAAGGCCATGCCAGTTCCTCCTCACCTGTTGTGACAACACTGACCGAACAGCTTCAGCAACACCCTAGTACGACGCTTTATCAAAAACGAACAGCGGCTACGAGGCCACTCTTTCGTGCCGCCCCCCGCCAGAGGCGCTCGCTGCATCCAACTTCACTGCGCGTTTGCACCGACGACGCCGAGAACTATCTCTGTGTCTTGTGGTGCAGTTGCAGATGCGGTAGTCGCTGTTAGAAAAGGGGCTGTGCTGACAGCTTTGCCAGAAACAGGCATGCAGAAAGGAGGAGGAGCGGGGCCGTGTAGCCGTGTGGCTCATAAGCTACCGCTCCTCAAACCTTGTTCAACCACGTCAATTTTTGCTAAAAGCGACGTCTGATTATCCTACCAATAAAAACACTTCAAGAAACTTGGAATTTTATTCGGGCTTTTTGCTAGCTGTTTTCTTAAGAGCACTCGGTAGTAACGGCTTGTTGCGTTCTATTGACTTCCTATTTTTTTTCTCTTGTATTCTCTTCAATCTATATATTTGAGTAAAAACATATCTTTTGAACTTATTCGCAAGTGCAATGATTTTATGCGGCACTTACTGTAGCATAGAATGCCAGGTGCTCCCACACGGTGAGATCAGGAAAAAAGACGCTCTTCTGTTGGCAGAAGCTGACGACCTGGCGGGCCTTCTCCGGAAACTGAACCACGTTCACGCCGTCGACTATGACGTTTCCAGAGTCGGGCATCAGCATTCCTTCGGAGAGCGACACGCATACATCATAACATGAGGTACTCACAAATTTAGCCGATTGGATTAGCGGAAGCATGCAAGTTGAGGAATGGTCATGAAAAAGAAAAAAAATATCCATCTATTTCTAACATGAACCGACAAATGAAGCGATGCGAAAATCCGTATCAGTTTTCTTCTTACTTTGTGCTACAAACAGGAGCATAACAACTTATGACACTAGCAAACATTCTGGCTGACTCGTTTTAGGCGACTTAGTACCGCTTCGTGAAGATAGAGAGAAATGAACTTTATATTTGACCACGCTTCTTGTACTTGAGCCCTAAAGTGGGTGACCTCTACAGTCCAGAGAAGCTGTCTTTTGTTATTTATACCGAGCTGCTTATAGTTAAAGAAAAAAACTTGTGGCGTGTCTCTATGGGAAAACTACAAGGAACTCTCATTGTGAATTCTTAATGCCCCTCGAGATTTGTCCCATCAATAGAAAGTAAAAACAATCGTCGCCAGATCTTTCCGCTATTGTCAAAGCAGGAAACTCTTTGGTTGTTTGATCAAGTTTGTTTATACAAAGAAGCATCTATGAAGTGTAAAAGTAATCATCGTTACAGTTTTGGGTCCGAAAACCACGAAACGATTATGAAGGGGGGCCGTAGTGGAGGACTCCGTAAATTTTTACCACCTTGGGTTCTTTAACGTGCACCTAAATATAAGTACGTCGGCATCTAGCATTTCGACTGCATCTCAATGCGGCCGCCGCGGCCGCGATTTTCTGCCGCGATTTTCGGGTAGCAGTCGCATCTACCAAGTTTATCTGATTACCAAATGAGCAACTCCAGCTCTACTGCGCGTGACAGCTGGAATGCTTCACAATGGTTCGCAAAATTTGACCCCGCTGGTCATGATGATGAGCAGTCACCCCGCTCCTAGTTCAATTCCAGAGGAAATGAACAAATTGGAAAACATGGCGGAATCGCAGTTTTTGCACTTGTCTCTTTGCTTCTGCGTTTAGTGTTTCAGTGAAGGAGTTTTAATAAATATGTCCTACCCGCGATGACATTCATCAGGGTAGTTTTCCCAGCTCCATTGTGACCAAGCAGCACCGTTATTTGGCCCTCGTAGACGTCCTACAGAAACCTGATTAAGCGATGTAGTAGATCCAAAACCCTGAAAAATGAGAGTAATACCAGCATCGTAAACACATGAAATCAGCTATACTTCTAGTTGCATACCGTTATGCTGCGCAGCCGTAACACTATCTCGACGACTTTTCACGGGGTGATTTTGTCGGACATTTGAACAAGGTTTCAGCGTCATCTGCGTCACATGCGTATGTTATTTTTCTACCAAAGCATCGCCATCTCAATATTTCCGGCTCTGCGTTCATTAGACAGCTACGTTTCTCTTGGTGAACCGAATACATCACATGTCAGATACATCCATAGGCGTGCGCACGAGGGGGGGCAGAGGGGGTGGCCGCCCCCCCCCCCCTAGTCACCTAAGAAGGGGGTGCGCAAAGTGTGCCCCATACATTGACTTAATAGGGAAGGGGGGGCGCTGCGACGAGCCTTCGCCCCCCCCCCCCTTCTGAAGGGGAACCCTGCGCACGCCTATGGGTACATCTGCAAGGCGTTAGTGCACATTGTTGCTGCGGTGGCTGATGACGAAGAAGAATTACGGCTCAGCCTTTTGTAATGGGTTCGAAGCATTCAACGACCCACTCGTTACGCAATTCGTATTGTGTGGCACCTGGTTACGCAATGCGCAATGCCTGGCGCCTGGTTGTTATTTTGCTCTTCTACCACGCTATCATACATATGTGAACGTGGTTCCTTTCCGAAATGAGGCCTGTGCAGCGTCTTTTTGGGACGAAGTTTCTAGCACCGGCATGGCTCTATGGTAGAATACTGGGCTGCCACGGAGAGGGTCCAGGTTTGAACCCCCTTTCATCCTGGATGTTTTTTCTTATTTCATTTTTTTTTATTTCGCGCGATAGTGGTTAGGAACACCGGTGGTGGCGGCGGACAACTACGGCGCCAAGAACGGCCGTTGGTGTGATGTCATAACAGCTTTGGCTGTAAAATGAAGAAGGCAGCAGTTAGCCCAACAAACGGGTATGTGCGACTGTGCGGCCTATCAGAAAACTATCACCACGAACGGGTATGTGCCATATAAATGAGGTAGATCCCTACTACTTACAACGACTACTAAAAAGTAAGAAGGCAACAGTTAGCCCGAGAAATGGCTGCCAAGCGACGGCAGTGAGCCGAAGAACCCGACTACGTGCAACGAGGGAATACTGGGGAACGGGAAAGGCAACGGCGGCTTCTAGAAGACCCCGAAGCGACGGAAGGCCTACGCCAACGACGATGTGCCCGTGTCGTGTCTGTGATTGTTTGTTGTTTAACTGGAATCTGTCTGCGCTGAGAATCAACGTAGCAGCAGCCTAGAATCACCTACCTAAGGCCTAGCAACGTTCTAGAAGCAACATAGAAACAACCTGCATCACCTAGCTTAGCCTAGAAACAACCTACGAGCACCCAGATTAGCCTTCAGAATCATCCAGTTTCGCTGTTTCAAGGCTTGCGCTGCTTACTGCAAGCTTCGCCAATTTTTTTCGACAGAACGTCAGTGATAAGCGGCGCTCAAACTGATTGAGCCAAGTTATTCGGTGGAAATTCTGTTCGCCAGCATCATTAGCTCATTCTATAGCAGTGTTGAGGCGGTATTTGCCTTCAAACATAAAACGACGGCAAAATATATGCCCACTACCTAAAGGTAATTATGTACAAGAGCGCTCTGAATTTGCCTCATTATATTAAGAGGATGTGGACCACATTCATGTTTATGCCATTGTTCAGGTGGCTGCAGCATTCTGAATATAGAAATGACTCTCTTCGCCTTGGTGGCCATTGGTACCAATGGCTCAAGTTTACTATTATGGCTTTTTTTTCTGTTTTCTAGGGGTGTGCGAATAGTGAAATTTTATCTGGAATTGAATTCGAATCAAATAGTGCCGAATGGCGGCCAGGAATTTCGAATATCGAGTAGAATATTCAATACGCAACATTTTATTGAAAATTGAGAGCAAGGACAACGGTAATGTTGTTCTTCATCGTCATGAATGCTCAGGGCCTAAAATCTTCGGGCGCCCTTTCACAGAAGCGCCGGAACGATGGTAGTTTCTGAACGAGAGCCGCGGTGCG
Organism: Rhipicephalus appendiculatus; assembly: GCA_030522465.1. Classification (NCBI taxonomy): domain Eukaryota; kingdom Metazoa; phylum Arthropoda; class Arachnida; order Ixodida; family Ixodidae; genus Rhipicephalus; species Rhipicephalus appendiculatus. Next base: position 181,979 of record JALIZH010015521.1, read on the forward strand.
GCAGTGACGACTCCACAGCTTGAACGAGTTTTCTCATGTGCAGCCAATCACTGAGGGTTTCGCGGGCCAAAGTCTGGACGTTTTACAGTGCTTGCGGCATACGTGGATATACGCAAGAAGTGCGTGCCTTTGTTTCGGAAGCGAATTGATGAAGGGCTTGACAGATTTCTCATGTGTATTTTAAATTCGAAGCATTTCTTAGCGAACTTCGGCGAGTTTGAGCGTATCTAGCTATCTATCTATCTAGCCGCCTACGACTTTGTGCTCTCCTGGCCGTATCGTTAATGCGATTTACACCAAATTTGGTATGGCATAACATGACCGCATGACGAACATAAATGGCTGGTCATATCATGAAAATCATGAATAACTTGTCATGAAAAGTATGATTTACATGCCACGCTCATGGCGCGCTCGCGGCCGTTTCGTTAGCTTGATATACACCAAATTTGGTATTGAGTGACATGACTGTATGACGAACATAAATGACAACTGGTAATATGGAAATCATGACTTGTCATGTGCGACATGACTTGCATGCCACGCTCATGGCGTGCTCGCGCCCGTTTCGTTAGCTTGAGGTACACCAAATTTGGTATTGAGTGACATGACTGTATGTCGAACATGAATGACAAGTGGTAATATGGAAATCATGATATGTCATGAGCGACATGACTTGCATTCCACGCTCATGGCGCGCTCGCAGCCGTTTCGTTAGCTTGATATACACCATATTTGGTATTGAGTGACATGACTGTATAATGAACATAAGTGGCAGGTGGTAACATGAAAATCTTGGCATGCATGTCATCTACAACGCCATTTACATGCCACGCTCATGGTGCGCTTGCGTCCAGTTCGCTAGCTGGATATACACCAAAATTGGTATTGCGCGACGTGACTGTATGACGAACATAAATGATAGGTCCTAACATGTAAAACATGACATGCAAATTATGTAAAGCATGATCTGCTCCTTCCTGGCTGCTTCGCATTACATCTATTCGCACAGTGCGTGGGATCTGCCGGCTTTTTTCTACGTGCGGAAATTACATAATATCTTTTAAAATAAACATGCGCTCGCTTTAAAACCAGGATATGGGTGAAAGTTTTGACGAAAGGCGTACTGTAAGGTATTAGCGTTAGTTTTAGCCAGCCCATCCTAACCAAGTTGCACCAATGGCCTTTATCGCGTTCTAGATGTTCGTCCTGTCGAACTATTGAAACTCCGAATACTGGCTATTCGAAAGTCGAATCGATTTATTCGATTACGTATTATTCAATTCGAATTCGAAGCCCAAATATTCGCACACCCCTACTGTTTCCTTCTCACGGACCTCTCTTTGCATTAAAATAACTATAGAAATGCCAAAACGAATAGATATGTTTCAAAAGAAACTGGTCCCAACCATATTCAGGGTTTTTACTAAGCCGTGATCCAGTAGAACCTCGCTGAAGCGCTTTTGACGGGACCGCAGGAAATACACGTAAGCGCCGGGAGACAGAACAGCCGAAAAGCAAGAAAGACGAAAATAATGTTTAGTGGTACAGAATTGTATTTTTATGCTTATGCTTGAAAATACGACGGAACGTTGCCTGGTCCGTTTATTCACGCCAGATAAGCCACAAAAATTTTTTCGCACAACCACAGTGTCATATCCTTTTATAAATCTAGTGCCACTACGACCGACGCTTGGCAAGTGACCACTGTTGGCGTTACCTTCGCAAGATCGGAGAAAATGACGTCTGCTTCACGAACTCCTATATTTGTCGCCGGTGCACGCATTGGCGCACTCCGCCGCGATCCAGTCGACGAATAGAGTTGCGCAGCTCAGAACGGCGTCATCCACAGAAATATAATCAACGCATGCCATATTATTTCGGCACAAACAGTTGTAGGAGTGAAAGAACTAAGCACGCGCAACACGACTAGCGTGGCGAGTTCGACCGCGACCTGCGCGAACTCCTCCGACAAATAACGATGATGATCAGTCGACGCCAACGCGGTGAATGAAACAAACGCCCATCTCGAGGGCCTTGCTTCTGCAAGTAAGGCCTTCACTAAAGGCCTTACTAAAGGCCCTTACAGCTAAAGACAAGTCTAAAACCAATCCCTTCTTAGGCGACATGTTTGAGATACGAATTTCAAAGGCTACGCGTTTGTTCCCGACAACCAAATTTACGTAATGCGTGTTGCTTGTGCCACTCACGTTACTACGGTCAACCCAGCCCAAGCTCTGTGAAAAGTCAACATAGGCGCTCGCGTCCGTGATCGCTTGAGCAGCACGTAGCGCACTTCGCGACGCATCATACGGGAAAAGTCCCGCAGTTGTGACGTAACAGCGTGGTTCCCATTACATTGAATCCCATGAGGGCTATGCCGGGACTGGTGGATACGGCGTAAAAGCCGGGAAAACGTAGCGGTGAGGAACGTAACAGCGGGGTTGTACTGTATATCTTAACTGGAACCATAGTAAGTGCTCCTGAAGTGCAGTGTTTTCAGTTGTAAACTTATTTTTCGTTAATTTTACTCAGAGTGCGCGACCAAACATAACGATGCACTTGATCAAAGAAAAGAGCGATGCACTTAAGAGACATGGAGGCTGGAGCTCCTTAATAAGAGATTCGCTCGGAGGAGCTCACGCCCATCGGTACGCCGGCCCCGATCCCCTTCAACCATTCTCACCTTTTCTATATTTATTTTAATCCCTTCTTATACATTCCCTTGTGCAAAACTGCTTAGGTGTCCTCCTCTAAGAGAGACAGTTGCGGGATGCACTCTTCTCTTCACTTCCTGTTATTTTGATATAAGAATCACTCACACAACTCCTTAATATGGTATGTGCATTGCTAGCCATATCACTACTACGCATATCGCTACATGATTTGTATAGTCATTATTGTCAGCAAACAAGCCATGCTCTTAAAGAGAACTGAGCGCACAAGACTTACTTTCGTTACATCTACAACAGACACCATTTTGTCCAAGTTCTGCGGTTGAGGCTCATGTTGAGTTGAATATTCGTCTAGTTCAAACGCTTGGCTCGTGTGACGAAGTTCACGGAGGAGCCGCCGAGTCTGGTGTTGAAAGAGAAATGTGAGGCAGAAGTTTAGATGGTCAAGATCATGTCAACAGAAGTCATGATACACTTTTTAAGACGTACCTCCAAAGTGTATGGGAATAAAACAATAATAGTAGTTATTATCAGGGCTTCGCGTCCCAAAAACACGATATGATTGTGAGGGAAGACTAAGTGGAGGGCTCCTGAAATTTGGACAGTTTGGTGTGCTTTAACGTGCACCTAAATATCAGTACACGGGCCTCTGGCATTTCCCTCCCCTCCATCGAACATCGAAACGCGGTCTCCGTGGCTGGCATTCCATATAGATATTGAAACTATGTGTGGGTAATGTAAACTGATGTCCTAATAAGCTTTTTCTCAAACTTGGTCCAGCCATGTGAATTACTAATCGTGTTTCTAAATGAGCGACCTCACGAAAAGCCTTACACAAAACACACACACACAGACGCGCATATATATATATATATATATATATATATATATATATATATATAGAGAGAGAGAGAGAGAGAGAGACTCCCACAGTTACAGTAATGCTATTCAAAAGCGAGATCTTTGAGCGGAACGCTGTATTGTATAAACTGTTTGTCTTGACCTTGTCAGCAGCGCCAGCAAACGTTATTGCTTTCTTTTTGGTATTTATAGGTGCGTTGAGCAGTTCGTACATGTAGTACCCGCGGCAAGGGAGCAATAGTAAATGCTGGGGCTAAATGTGGCATGAGAATGCTCAAATTGGCAATATTAGTGTGAATAAAAGCGGCAGTCAAATCAAGACAAATCAAATCCGACAATCTTGTTTTTAGATAGGACGCCTGATTACATCATCTCATGTTCGAATCGAAGACAATTCCTAAATGTTTAAAACTGTCCACACTTCATATCATGTGGTTGTGAAGATGATGTTTGTTACCTACAGAGACATCTTTTCCCTGCGCATAAAGTAACAGTGTTCATCTTCCCGTTGTTAATATCAAGTCTGTTTGCTGTGGACCATTCCCTCAAGTTACTTAGGACTCCGATTCCTTTGGCGAAAAATCTTCGCATGAGAAACCACCGTGGAATATTCTAGTGCCATCTCTTGCAAATTACAAGACAGATTACCCGCAGTATTTAAAATGTTGTGATATACATTAAGTGCAATTTTACCTAAGAAATTGCATTGTGGAATTTTCAATGAAACATTGGCTACACGAAGATTTCGTGCGATGACAATCTCGTGATGCATCGAAAGTGGCGCCGCAACGACGTCTCAAATTGTGGTGTCTATGACCTCATGACGAGGTCACATGATGACGTCATCACTCCGACATTGGTGATCACGCGAGTTTTCGCAACGTTCGTGTTGACACCGAGAGTCACTTTTTTCGTTTGACGAGTCCTCTATGTTATCGCCTTAGGATATTAACTACTCATTTCAACCACAACAATCAATTTTGTGCCAGTTTGCAGAACCGTTTATACTACCTGCTTTTTATACTAATTTCTACTCATTCTCTCCAACCTTAATGTATGATATGCGTTTATGTCCCTTACATCATACACGATCATTAGCATAACGCATTACATCCCTTTTATACGTACACATGTATATTTTCAGCACCGCTTTTCAACAATTCACGCTGGCATTTGACAGGGTGGCCAGGAAGAGAGCAAAGAGTTTCATTCGGTACTAGTGACCCTAAAAAATGCAAAGCGTCAGCTATCTGCCTCATTGCTCCTAGGATGTGATTATCCTGGAAAAACAAAGCATATCCCATTTACTTGTCTCCAATTAGAAATAGGTGTTTCATAAAAATACTTCTTTTTCGAGAACATTTGTTCAAGTTGTAAAATATTGTAGAGAGGTTACACGACGATAGGTGCTTACGTCATTCGTGTTTCCTCATTAGCATATGGGAGATACTCTTGCATATTTCATATTGGTCGAGAATACTCCGGACAATACTGACACGATATGCATATGACCTACGATCGGAGTAACGAGTTCTGCCTATAAATTATGTTACATGAAATAACATGAAAGCCAGCTTAGTCTGCACAACACGGTGACTTCAGGCTCAATAAAACGCTTAACATATCGTATTTATCAGTTTCGAAAAAGTGAAATGTTTCCAATGCAGCGCTCGTATAAGAAAGCTAAGAGCTACTCCGGGATAACCAACAACAGCGAAGCTTGTATCAGAATTTTTTGGTCTGTCAACGAAACTCTTAATAGAGCATTCTTTCCTGCTTGGCTACACATCCTACCTGAATAGTCGATCCTGCCATCGAAATCAAGGCTCGCAATCGGTGCTGTAGGAGGTTGGAGTAAAGCACCAGTACGGTAAGAGCCAAAGACGTTCCGACCATTACTGCCCACACCTCGGCAATGGTGATATTGTCCATGCCTAGCACTCTCGTGGTGACCAGACTCCATGTAGCCGAACCTGAAACACGGTAGTGTTTGTACAACCATAGTATCGTGCCACATGATTGGATTCTCATGATTGGATAAATCGTGCCACATGATTGGATTCTCAGAACACTTGAGCTTGTACAAAATTAAAAGCCGTACGTGGTAACTCAAGCGTTTCAGTGGCCCACAGTCTCCCCAGCCCGCCAATAGGTACGTTTACGTAAGGCTGAGGTTTGAAGTACGCAAGCTACATGAAAGATCAATTTCAGTCTTTCAGGTACAACATACACAACATGATTATGAGACGTCCAAAGTAGGACCATTCTAGTTAATTTTGAGTATCAATGGTTATTTAAGGCGCCTGCAACAAGCTTAGCGTTAAATTTTGCTGACACCTTCGAATTTTCAACGTTGGGCTTTCTCTGTGTGAAGAGATTCATTCCTATCAAGGAATCACTTCACACATTAGTGATATAAGCGTGAAGAAGAGTATGCCCCAGCCTGGGATTCTCGCAATCACGCTAGAACACATCGCCAAGAAATGCGAGCTAGGTTCGAGGTCGCATGTTTATTGACGGGTCTTGCTCTACACGTGTGTTCCAGATGTATCATGCACTGATGAATGTTTCTCTTACCCTATTTAACGGTTGACATCAAACGCGACAGCTGAACATTATGGAATAAAAGGAGACATTCTTTACATCTGGCAACCACCTGGACATCTTCAAAGATACAAAAGCAACCCTGTAGAGCTCATGTAACATGAATACGGTGCTTAATTAACATTTAGTGACCCGAGAAAGTGTTTATTATATCACCACACCAAGATATCTACAATGCTTGCGCGCTGTGGGTCAAGTGGTAAAACGAGCTTACGAGACTGGAAGTTTCTACAAATGGTCCATTTGTTGTTGTTAAGCTCTTCCATTCAGGAAATGAAATCATGTCCCGTTTCAGTGCATCTAAAATATGTCCCCTCAGCACCCGAAAATGCGCAACAAGGGAGTCAGAAAAGTGGTTATGGGAGGCCAAGAAATAACCTCGAATTTCTGTGTATATTCGATGCGATGCCTAATATAATGAGATCAGTATTCTGGACAAGTTGGTAAAAATAATAAGAAGTCAAACCATAGGACAAATTTGTCTAATATAACTACGCAAATGATAGTACATTCCGTGCTTAGTGAAATGTGGTTCCCTGATAGCAAATTCGACACCAGGACCTCAATTTAGGGATAGAACATAGTGGCCACTGAGTCACCTCAGCAGATCTAGAGTGTAAGCGCACTTAGCTTCATCGATGCATTTTCTCGTTTTCAGATTTTTATGGATATGTTCTGCTTGACGCAGACCGGTGGAGGTTTCGAGAAAACAAATATTCTGTTTCATAGCCAGGTAACCGGCAATGAATTTGGTGAGCACTGCCATTATTCAGTTTTTTTTTTCTGTTGAGTGTGACACTCATGGTCGCTTACCCTCGTAATCGAGCGAGATGCCGACAATTTTGAGGATCCAGTATGTTCCAAGACAGGGAGTCATGGAGGAGATAAGTTTGAGGTGTCTCGGCGCGTACAAGTAGCTGCCCAGAGGAGACTCGTAGCCTTCAACCAGTTGCCATGGTAGGAACAGCATAACTGGAAACCAGTAGATTATGCTGAATGTGATGGCTATGCTGGCTGCAAAGAAAGGGGGATAAAACAGTGAAACCTGTGATTTCTAATGTTCCTCCTCACCATTTCTTGTCAAGAAAAAAACTTGTGTGCTCCCTCTTCTCTCTCTCTCTCTCAAATACAGACACACACTATCTTTGCTCTACCACATTTCAAACTCCCGCATCCCTTTCCCCCTGTGCAAGGTACCATACTGCTCTTTCTAAACTGCTTACTAACCACGTTTTTCCTGTCTCTGTTATTTTTTATATCCTTCCTTCCTTCCTGTAAAATCGAAGGATGTTTTTAATTCGATAATAATAATTGCTTTATGTTAATAGGCATATAGATTTGCAAGTATGACATGCGTATTAGAAATTCGGCTAACATTTCATGTGAACGATTCGTACGAAATAAAAAGGACAGGCAAGCATGCAAGGTCATAGAATATCCTCTCGTTATAGAATATGTTCTAGTCACCCTGACAATGATTTGGTTGCTACTCGATCGGTCGGCATCTACTATGAAAGAGCCGCAGTGCGGCCACTAACATGACACAAAACGCATTTCAAGAACTACTTTGTCTCTAACTTGTTAAGTACGCCGTCTTCGCGTATGAAATGTGCTTAACAATAACTGAACAAATGTATGTCTCTCTCAAAAGATTTATTTCAATACACAGTCTGATGTCATCAGGCGTTTTTCTGTGGTCACCGAGTGCTTTTAATGAATTGTGATACAGTCATTGTTCGATAACAAATTTTATCCAATCTGCGGTGAGTCATATAATACTCCGACAATATTGAAATAGGCAGGTGGACGGCCACTTGTTCCTTATTTATTCAACAATATTGCGCCTTCAGCGGAAGATGAGACGACCAGGGTGACGCAGCAGCACAGCTCCTAACAAATATGCCGGATTATCATGAACTTTTTCGTCTACTGCCGCTGTGCAGCACATTCATTTGACGTTTTTCTTAGTGAATATTTCGGACCAATATCAATCTCCGCCTTTCTTTACGCCATCGAGTGCACAATGCTATCATAGCTTATTGACAACACGCCGTTTTTCAATGATTACCCGTTTCGAAGAGGCTGGCCACGAGCAGGGCATGCATCGTGGACAGGCAAGAGAAGAGGAAGAACGTCAGGATCAGTGGGCCACTGCAGAGCGTCTGTGGTGGCAAGTAAGCCAGGCCTTCTCCGCCGGAGATCATCATCAGGAAAAGAATGACGGCACCGCTCGCCGCTCCCATTAAGACGCCGACGGCCAGGTGGCCAAACCAGTATGCAGTCTCCAGCAGCCCGCCGTGTAGAATCACCGACTGGAATGGGTACAAGTAATCGTACTTTTTTAAAAAGAGTTGAACCATTTTGTAGACTTTTGTATGGGGCTGTAGTGAAGCTTAGCCACCCATAATGGAGAACCTTGAGTGCACCTATAGCAGCTGCATTTCGATACGCGAGAAGGGCAAGAACACCCGCCTACTTACAATTAAATGCCGATTAAACAAACCCTAGGTGTTTGATATCAATCCCCGTGCACATGTATTACGACGCGCAGGTCGCGCAGCTAACCTTGGCGAGCGAACACTCCATGAAAAAATGCCTTCCATACGTTCTGTTGTTGTATAGGTCCGTGCCTTATCAGTAATAGAAAATCATAACTTGATTGGGGTACTTTTTAATTCATGTACAGTGGTAAACCTTTATGTCTAGAACGACGGAGCGCAATGCTCGGAACTGACTAGTAACATCTGCAGTCGTATAAATAAGCCGCATGTAAGCATGCACGGCACAAATGACAGACTTCCGTTGCATTTTCGATCCTTGTTTATCACCGCAGGTGCAACAACCGATTTGGCCGTCGAAAGCGCTCTCAACGGTATCGCGCACAAAAAAAATCTGATTAAGCGAACCATTCACGGCACCTGATGCCACGTATGTTTCATGCTTATTCTCCGTTCGCGGTCTCACGTTCTCACTTTACCAACAGCAGATTTGCCCCGACTTATAAGCTGAGCTCTATTTCCGGCGCTATAGTGTTGACAGTGCCTCTGACGCCCAAAGCAGTTGTTGCGGCCACGGCGATAAACAAGGATGGAAACTGCAAGGCAGGAACTTCATTGGCGCCGAGCATGCTTAGATGTGGCCTGTTTTGAACTGCAGATGTCGCTCGTGCCGTGCCGAGCGCGACGCTCCGTAGACATGAGATTCGACCACTGTACACTTGTGCTGCTGTGCTGCCACATCTTTGCCTTCTGAGCGGCATCGTGTTGTGGGTCGATGATTTTTTTCAGTCGTTCGTAGTTCGCCCTCCAACGTCTACTTGCATCGATTTAATTGCGCTGGTCGTGTGAGCAAGTTCCGAATCGCAGGCCTACAGCTGAGTCGTTGAACATTGCGGCATGCCCCACCCAATACAGACTTGAGATTTGAAGAGTGTTTCAATGACAACGTGCGCGTGTTCACAGGGTCTCGCATTCGATTACCACTTAGGGCGTCGAGACCATGAGTTACTGCAGTTTCAGAGCTACATATTCAGAAACTGTAGCTCAGCGCTTTAATGAGCTGTTATTTAACTTAGATGTATACACGATTGAAGAATTCAACGAAACGCGACCAACATTTACGTTTCCGTTTGCGGCATACGATTTATTCCGTTTGCGGCATACGATTTATGCATCTATTTTCCATATACAGGTGATTCAACTCTTAAAAAGTAGCCAAATGCAAAGTGTATGCTAGGTATTGACGATGCAAATCCTTGGGCGGGTCACTGCTTTTATATTTACATGGGAGGCAAACAAGAGTTTCACTGTCAGAAAAGGGCTGGGAAGTCTAACGAATAGATTGTCACCCTATATTTATACGCAGGGTAGTTTGAAGGCTCTTTGTGATCATTTCAACTAAGATAAATGAGCTTCCATGTTTCGCTTGCAAGATAATAACAATTATAAGTCGATAAATGAATTTACGCCGACTTTCTTCATCCCTTTCAGTGCGCACACGTACAGTCATCAGCAAGCTTAACTCGAGCGCTCCGCAGCGTGTCCCGAAACGTTTTGATTGATTAGCGCCGCTTGATTCTTGATTTTTGGTCTAACTTTACCTTGATTATTGAACCAAACTGTAACAGAAAAAAAGGGAATTCACTAACTTGTTCCCAGACAGTTGCGAATGTCCTCCTTTACAGTTAGACGAAAGAAGTGCAAATTTAACCCGAAGTGTTGAATTGCGCAAACAAGACAGGGACTACAAGAAGAGACGACGACACACTCAGTGTGTCGTTTCGCTTCAGTGTGTCGTCGTCTCTTCTTGTAGTCCCTGTCTTGTTTGCGCAATTCAACACTTCGGATCATGAACCAACAAGCCCAACTGTCAGCCATGCAAATTTAAGGGCTCGTTTTCTTTGTAGACACAATATTAATGAGAACTAACAGAAGTTTGTAAGATCTGAGCGAATCGTTATAAGGTGTAACAGCAACAAGCTGTGGGGTCTTAATCTACAATTAATTAATCACTGCATAATTAGAGTTGTGCGTGAGAAACTTCAATGAAGTTTTTTAGTGTGTATACTTCCAGACACTCGTGTGTACGGTTGGCCCCGGTGCGGCTTGGAGGCGTTTTCCATTCATGGACGAGGAATGGGGGAGGTTGATTACTACGTAATGGCGCTATTAAGAACTAGCATGAAAGTGACATCGTTTTAAGCTTGATCACGGATTAATTTACTAAGCTGTCGTACCCTGAGACCCGATGAGGCCTCGGTGACGGCGCTGCTGATACGAAGACAGAACGGCACGCAATATGACAGCGCCAAAAAAAGCAGCACCTTCTCCCGGTAGCCGCGGTTGTCCAGCGGTAGAGAAGTTTGCGGGAATCGCCGTGTATAAACCTGCATCGGAAAGCAAGCATTCATGAGAGCAAAGGGATGCTAGTGTACTCCAAGGTTTATTCACTGCTTACTACTAGACGTCTCCAGGACATAGTGGCTACCACAGTAGTTCCATTACAGTACTTGCACATACGATTAAATATAAGACGACCAGCTGGCCTTTACTTACCTAGAAAGATATCAGAAGTATGCAGTCAGGCTCAGTTATGCGCTACGAGCGTGAAAAACATGCTTGCGTCAATTTTCATTTTGCTGTCGCGCGATATCTTTCGCACATGCATATATTGCGATGTGAAATGAAATATGCATGTCCTCTTATAGATGACTTCTTTAGTGAAGTATCGAGTCCCACGTAATATTTTAGGCAGGCGCTTAATTTTTGAAAATCTTGTATGAAGCACGCGTGCCGAGCCGACTAGTGGCACGTGGAAAAATTGCTGAATAATCCATGGTTCTTCAAGCCACATCTTATCGCAACGTCTGATAGCGTCGCATTTTCTTAACAGTATATGATATACAGGGTGTTTCAAGAAATGTGTCCACTATTTTTAAAAAATCAGCAAAATGCGGTATTTGCTCGCTGTCTTCACAATTGCTTTTTCTGTAGCGGCAGGCATCTGAAAATGGTTGAAGACATGATTTGGGACCGTAATTAAGAAAGCTAAATTAATTAACTTTTTAATTAGCGGAGTTAGGTGGTTAAGTCCTAAGGGAGAATTGAAGTCCTTCATGCGAAGAACCCATTTCAGCTTTGAGATTTCGAAAAAGCGGCCTCTAGGAATAAATGCGAAGTAATTAAATTCTCCCAAATTCAGCGGCCAAACCGAAACCGATACGCGGAAGAGCGCAACGCCATATTCGTCTGAGACGTCCACAATGAGTGAACGTCATTATATCAACCATCAACCGACTTCTTGGTGTGAGCGTGTGGGCTGCGCTTGCAGTAGTAGCACGCATGACGCACATACGTTAACGAAAGGGGAAGAACCGCACCTCTGTAACCGTTGTCTTGAACAGTGACGTCATTCTAGTCGTCTGCTTGTTGCGCTCATCGGTGCTTGGGTTTCGGTTTCGCCATTGAATTTGCCTGAATTTCATTACGCCACAATAAGTAATAGAGGCCGCTTTTTGGAAATCTGAAAGCTGAAATGGGTTCTTCGCATGAAGGACTTCAATTCACCTATTGGACTTAACCACCTAACTCCGCTAATTAAAAAGTTAATTAATTTAACTTTCTTAATTACTGTCTCAAATGATGTCTTCAACCATCTTAAGATGCTTGCCGCTACAGAAAAAGTAATTGTGAAGACAGCGAGCAAATATCGCATTTAGCTGATTTTTTAAAAAAATAGTGGACACATTTCTTGAAACACCCTGTATACGTAACACGGCTAGAATGATCCAACAAGGCGCCTAAGCGAGATAATCTAGGAGGCCTGCAATGATGCAGGCTCGCCCATGCGTAAGGTAGATCGCGCGCGGACGTATATATTTTGGCAAGCTTTTCAACGATATTGTAAGCAAAGAATGCATCGTACTTCAAAAACATTTAGCGATAAAGAACGGTGGTCGCTATAAGGGCAACAGGCCTTTCTCTGTATAGACAAGCGTGCAATGAAAACATATCGCTATGACATGTCCTTTGCACTGATATAATTAAAGAAAATTTTATTGCGCTGACCCTGGTTGACGTAATCTCCCAATAAATAATACCATCGTCATTTGGACGTCTTTTTTTTCTTATTATGTATAAGGGTAGTCCTTTTATTTTGCGAAACAAGAGCTCTTACCGTGTACCACTCTTTCTTGATCCGTGCGTTCCGATCTACGAGTGCTAGATGCTGAGTGTCAATCCACACTTGAACTTTCTGAATGAGCTCTGAAATGGAAAGAATAGCTCAGACCAGAAATTCTGCCGTCAATCGTTGCCAGAGACCGTCGATTAAGAACAGCTAACATGGCAGCTTTGTCTTTCCCTTCTCAAGTTTGTTTAGAGGTATGATGTATGCCGAAAGCGCAAAGCAAGTAATTACGGTGCACTCAGTCCCTAAAAGATCGCTAACCGCCAACCGCAGATGCCCAGAATGATGTTCAGGGACGGTGCCCCAACTTACCCTCCAAGTACGTGGGCTCCTGGTCACCAAATTCTATGGGCTCCCGGAACCCGACTTTCGGCAAGCCCCCCAGCGAACATGTGCAGCGTGTAATTCAGTGACGGGAAGCCGGCACTGCCGTTGACGACGCCATCGGGGAGAACACCACCGTGGAAGCTGATGCACAGCACGTAGTCTCGCTCGAACGTCTCGCGTACTTGCCCTCTGCACACGTCCCGCAACTCCTGCTCACTTCGCACGGCCTTCACGGGACTGCGAATGTTCAGGTACTCGAAGATCTCTGCAAGTGTAGACAACGCAAGTGAACGTGCATGTAACAGTTTGTTGGACGGAGGGAGATTGAGCCAAACTTGTAAGACAACTCGATTATTCGACATGGATTGCAGAAGTACAACGGCGCAATATCGTACTTTTTTCGAAGTTGCCGCGCACTAATTAGAATTCAGAGACAGGCTGTAGAAAGCTACACTGTGTTAGTCTAGCCTGTTGTAATTTACGAAGCAGAATGCATATTACGTGACCGAGAGTAGAAACCGGAAGTGAATTATGATTCTGTAAGTCGAAACTGCAAGTGAACGCATGACCGCACTTGCGTAATATTGCTTACTTTGTTTTCTTTAGCTAGCGTTTCCCATTTCTTACTATTCATTTCAGTCACAAATGGGAACATAAGGCATAGCGCGATACCGACTTGCAGAATGCGAGTGGAACAAGCCGAGGAAGAGATTGGACATCGTCCTCAAAAACTATGCAATATGCAGATTGCGCCAACGGAGAAGAAACGACCGGAATATCATTACATGAGAAGGTCAAAATAATTTAGCCCCGAACATCGGTCAGATCTGGTGTGTATTTTGTTTGTTTCTTTTAAAAGTCTAAGGACAGCTTCGTACTAGCAGTATCCAAGCCTTGAAGAAATGTAGAGCTGGGTAGTCTGTTTCGTTTCTTAGCTTTCCTCTTTCTTTTTTTTCTCTTTTCTGTCTGTTTTGTCTGTGTTTTATCTCTATTTGTATGTGTTTACTTCTCTTCCTGTATCTATTTCTTTCTCTTTCTTGCTTGTTTCTATCTTTCTTTTTCTCTCTTTCTGTCCACTTTCTTTCCATCTTTTTTTCTCTTTCTTTCTTTCTGTTTGTGCATTGCGCTCTCTGTATTTCCCTTTTTCTCCTTCTTTCTATGCTATGCTTTACTCTCCTCCTCACCCTCACATATCTTCTCATCCTCACTTCCCTATCCCACACCCTTGCTGTAGTATGCAATACAAGGCTTTGCTAGAGTGCCTGGACAGCGGAGTGGTTACGATGCTCGCCTTCGCATCCTGTGTACGCGGGTTCGAATGCCGCGTCGCCAAAGAAATCTTCTCGCCGAAAAATTTTTCTGTTTACCTTTTTTCTATGCCCTTCCTTCCCTCCTCTCTCTCTTTGCACTCGTTCTCTAGCCCATCAGAGTTATTGCATCCTACGCCAGACAAATCGGCGCATGTGTTCTGGGGATCGAAGCGGAAGACGAAGAAGAGGAAGAAGTGGCGGAAGCGAGTGCGTGCCGTGTCATGATTATGATCATCTCTGTTCACCCATCACGTACCAACTGCGAGCTTTCACAGCTTCACTGCTTAAATAATTATGTACATGGACACCGGTGACACGTTTGCCATATCTTGTGGTGGGTAGGTACAGTTATCATTGGCCACAAATAAAGGCATCGATTTCACCCGCCGCGGTGGCCTTGTGGTTATCGTGCTCAACTTCTGACCCTAAGTTCTCCCGGCATCGAATCCCGGCTGTGGCGGCCGCATTTCGACGAATGCAAAACGCTAGAGGCTCGTGTGCTTAGGCTTAGGTGCCCGTTAAAGAACCCAGGTGATCGAAATTTCCGGAGCCTTCCACTACGGCGTCTCCTACTCATATCGTGGTTTTGCGATATTAAAACCCAAAATTAAACATTATCGTTCACTACATCGATTTTGGTTACAAAACACGACAAAGAGAAGTCATGAAGCAAATATTTGGGCAAGCTGGTAACTACTCTTGACAGAAACATAAACAGCGCTGCCTTAACCGCCGAGAAAATTCAAGAAGTGGTTGTATTTGTGTAGCCGTGCAACCTATTTGTGTATTTTTCAAGGCCGAATCTTCATCTTCTTCTCTACTGAGCGCTTAAAGGTTGTGCTTTTTCTTTTGCGATACAAAGCGCAACCATTCCTTCTGCATGATATTTGCACACACTATACCGATTAGAACGCTTATCCTTTCCGCCCCACATGCGCAAATCCCCACGCAGGTGCGAAATTCTGTGGCGACAGCTGCAGACTCGCACCTTTCCTTTTCCTTACCTCCTACACCGCATTCATCCGTCATGTTACCCTTCTCCCTCTTGTAAATTCTGTGCCTCCTCCACAGCAGACTTAAACCACATCATGTGGCCCTGCCCTATGCACCCTCTTCCCCCTTTCCTGAAACGCCTAATTTCTAGTGAGGAGCAGTGGGAGGCTGCCTTGCGCAGCTCGAGGCCCGACATTCAGGAGGCCATCCTGGAGTGGGCTGAGAGAGGGTAGAGGAGGACTACTTCAACTAGTTCCTCCCCGCCACCCTCTATCCTACTGTCCCCTTCCCTTTAACCAGGGAGAAATAAAGTTGTTCATTCATTCATTCATTCATTCATTCATTCATTCATTCATTCATTCATTCATTCATTCATTCATTCATTCATTCTGGATCCAGTTGAACCATTCCTTCTGATCCAGCCAACGCAGACGCGACATTGTCCCTTTGTCGCAACGCTCCGTGCAGTGAATAATGATAAGATCTCAAGCCTGGCCGCTGGATGAGTAGCCCGTGCTCAAACGAAATCCCAAGCAAGAGATTTCCCTTCTGCTGCTGGCACAAAGGTGGCCGCATTACGCCATCATTCTCAGACATACATCCCATGAGCATCTTGCTATCACTTCAATCGCCTGTTTATTTGCACAATATAGCTTTTGAATGTGTTAAGCTACACGCGAATGGTATTTCATTTCATAACTTCTGTTTCCTTGCACTGCGTTAGAAGGCAAGAAATGTAGTCGGGATCCTGATCTAGGATTACAAACTCCCGAATAACCACTGGGCACCCGTTATTTCTGCCCTGTCTATGAGCGCTGTAGTCGTCCTTCACCATTCTTAGTCCCTTTATTGACACACGTTTCCTACCCACCTGTCCTTTTCCGGTACGTGGAGAGCAGATCCTCAGCGTAGGCAGACGGCGGCTGGTAAACCACAACTGTCGGCCACTCGCCAGGGAAGGCGTATCGCGCCGGGAATATCCGGGCTGTCGTGAAGTTGCCCAGCTCGGTAGGCCTCGGAGCTATGCGGTCCACTTGCGTGAAGCATGCTACGGTGGCCAGCAGCTCGACGATGGAGGCACACCAATGCCGCCGGAGCATCTGAACGGCCACGCGTTGCCAGAGGACGAGTCGCGCGTGGACAAGGAAGCGATCCATAGCCTCTATAATGAATCAAGACATATCAGGCGTCTCATGAGAACAGAAATTCATCGTACTGAGAACGGTAGATAGCTTTAGGTGCAAGCGCAAGTGTAGCGAATGCCTTTTGCGATCCCAAATCTGAAACAGCCCCCCATGGTTTATAACATGGTCGTTTTGATTGACTTATTTTAATACACAATTTCCTATTCCAATGTTTGCTGCGGGAAGTTGTGATGTAATGCAGCAAGGTGAAAGACAGTAAAAAGTATGAAGCTCCGTCCCAACCGGGCAAATAGCAGCTAGCAGACCGTGACGTGTGGGTGCCTGATGTACCATTTCTTTCTTTCTTTCTTTATTTCTTTCTTTCTTATTTTCTTTTTTTCTTTCTTTATTTCTTCCGTTCTTTTTTTTTCTTTATGTATTTCTTCCTTTCTTTTCTTCTTTTTTTATTTATTTATTTATTTATTTATTTATTTATTTATTTCTATCACATTCCCAAATGTTCCCCCCCTAACTTTTCCTTTATTCCATGCCGTGAATGGGACCTTCATCCACGGGCTTAGCACCAAGACACTTGAGTGGCTACGGGCAACAACGACCGTCATGCGTTCATATCCAGGCAAAAATAACTGTGGCAGCATGACAAGACAAGCGACCTTGACAAAAGATTATATTGTCAAATCAGAAACCGCTGATCTAAAGACAAGCCCACAGTTGGGAGAGCGTCAATTATTGAAAAACAGCACGTACAAAGCACGCGTGTGACTGGCGAACCTTGGAGGGCATATATATATATATATATATATATATATATATATATATATATATATATATATATATATATATATATATATATATATATATATATATTGTTATGACAAAGAACGACACCGGCGCTCTGGCAGCAAGAGCGAGAAAGAGAAGGAAGAAGTAGAATAAGAACAGCCGGCCCAGCATACGGGCGTTGTGTCTGGTCTCTCTCCATTACAATATATATATATTGGTTATATATATATATATATATATATATATATATATATATATATATATATATTGGTTATGGTGCTCGGCTGTTGCCACGAAGGTCGCGGGTTCAGTCCCGGCTGCGGTGACCGCATTTGGATGGAGGCGAAATGCCAGAGGTTCGTGTACTGTGCGATGTCAGTGCACGTTCAAGAACAATATATGGTCGAAATTACCGGAGTCCTCCACTACGCCTACTCTCGTTACCATAACGTGGTTTTGGGACGTAAAACCCTGGATATCATAATTATTAGAATTATATACACTCGGCGCGCCGCGCTTTCACGCACAACGCAGCCGCCTCCGTCGCCATCGAAATCTAACTCATAACAAGCGTCGCTTCAATAATAAAAATCAGGATCTACATACTGCAATTCCAACTTCCGGTCTTCTATAGTTATATGGGATGGTTCTGGGGAGTAGGACTTAAAGAACCTTTACTTCCTGATGCGTCGTCGAGGAAGAAATCGAAAGAACCAGAGTCGTCATACAAAAATTGGTAGCAGGTGAAGGAATACAGTTTTGCTTTTCTCCACATCGAAGAAGCGGAAGCCATCTGCAAGTGTGATGAGTTTACGTGCAGTTGAACGCTGTTCTTAAGGCTTCGCATTCGAGATCGCGAATGTTTTAAAATTCAGAAATATACGGGCTCTGTCTGTTTGAGAAGTCCTGCTTTGCGCATTGCCGTATAGCGGCGTATGTCACATTCGTACGCCTCCTGGTGCTTACATAGTGACAGTAGCAGTGCCAGAGCAGCCAGCTCCTATATGCATACCTAGACACGCGCTTCAGCCGCATCGAAGTCAATATACCTTCACGTTTGATGTTTATCCCTTTGAACTCCCTGTGCGTTTGAGATCTCTATCAATGATGCAGCGAAAGTGACTGCTGGAAACTGGGAAGAAACTGCGCGTGTGTTTAGGCAGACGCACACAAGCGCAACAGAGCACGCTTTAATGCAAGGCAGGTCATAAATGCTCAGTTCGTATTAAAAATGGTTCAGAAAATTTCGGATGGGGCATATTGCCTCTAGCGATAAATTCTGTAGCTTCAACAGATTTTCTTCCGGTAAAGCATGCTTTCTCCTTGAGGCTCCCGGCGACGTTTACCTTTTTAAGTAAGCATTGATAAGTTGTATCATGTTCTTTTCAGCCTCCATGCGAGCCTTGATGATATAGTTATTTAAAATGAGCGTTTAAGAGACGTGTTGTTTGTTTTGCTACCCCTGAAGAATAAAACCAATATTTTGTATGGTCATCAGATTAGCTATGATTAAATATATGACACTAATGAATGAGTAAACGGCTTGACATGTAAACATATTCCTAATCACTACAACATCATCATCAAGCAGAGAGGAACAACGGCTACACGAAGTAATACTACATCTGGGCGGGTGGAGTGGAGGGAGCATGAGGTGGGAGGTGGGAGAGGGGTTACTGCGGTTTTGTGTTACGTGAAGACGTGAAGCGGCAAAAATTATGTGACACTGTATTTAGCACTCAGAGCACTTTCCATTTTGTTTGCGACAAGTATTTCAAGTATATTTACAGCAATAAAACATATGTACATCGCGTTACTATACAGTACACGCTGTCACTGCAGACGGATGAAGCGGCTAATTGCACTCCTACAGTCCTGTTTTTTCAAGAGCACCTAATTCGCGCTTTTCGTGTTACAAAAATTAGAATGATTATGCAGCAAAAAAAAGTGTCATTTCGAAATTTGAGCCGCCACGTCTCGCGTACCTCAGAACGGAAGAGATCGACCCTACGTAAAGAACAGCCCGACTAGAAGAGCCTGAGTGGTGACAGGAATCTCGTTGCCCGATTCCACTGAGGCTGCACTGATTGTTTGAGAGGACGGTATACCATCACACGATAAGTCCTGGCGCTGTTTATGCTTGTTTTGTACATCATATTGGCAGCAGAGGTGCCGAAATGCAGCATTTTCGTCCAAGTTGCCGCTCCCGTGTCCCCGTTTCTTCCTCTACCTCTGTATTTATGCGTGGCAATCTACCCACACATTGCATGTTGCTTCCAGAAAAACGGGAATGACAAGTAAAACGTACGATCTACTCACACTCGCTTCAAAGGCCGCGTCGTTCTTTTAGCGATGGCGGCGTTGTTGACTTTGGCACAATGGCGCAGACTGGTGGCGGTGATGGTGATAATATTGGCTCCATTTTCCTAGTGGTACAAACCCAATACGGGTTACTGTTTATTAACCGGGTGGTGTTACTAAGGAAATATTAACGCGATAGCGTTAAAGAGCTCGTTTCGCAGAAATTCCGGCGTCGGCGTCGTTGCTTGCGAGCGAAAAATCATCATCTTGTCCGTGACCGAAAAATCGAGAAAGATGCAAATAAAATAAATAATAAAAAATTTCCGGGTCTGAGTGAGGATCGAACCCAGGCCGTCTGCGTGGCAAGCAGGTGTTCTACCACACAGCCACGTTTCCGCTAGGAGTTACATTGAAAATAACTTCCTCTGTTTGGAAATGCAGTGAAAATAACTTTCATGCTTTACAAACACACACGTCCTGTATACAGGCGTCACAATACAACATGTAATATCGCAGTAATATTGCGTGGTACATTGCCATCGGGCGTCAGAAGATGTGAATATCACAACGACATCGTGGTTTAAAGCCAGCCACCCATTACAAAAGGCACACACGTTACTGCACATATTCCCTTAAGACCCCGTAGTGGGCACATAGCAAATTCTAAAACATTTCACGCGCACTATTGCTCGTGGTCTAAAGCATGCTGCCCATTACATAGTATACACTAAGTGATTGAAGTACGCACTAGGGACAGGATATCGCTATCGCGTTCAACCCTTAAAGGCGAAGCTTAATAGTCCCCCCAATTTTTAATATGTAAACGCAAAACATTTAAGCCTACTCTACGAAATCTAATATTAAGTAACAGAATTTTTTAGCCTTGCAGAAACGTGATGATAAACATAAAAAAAAATACTAATAGTCCAGCACTGTTGAAATTTGGGCTTGTTGGTACATACTGAAGACGAGAAAAATAGCGCTGAATGAAAGGGGGCACAAGACGAAGATACACAACACAGTCAGTGCATGTTAAAAGGCCGCGCAAAGTGCATGTTAAAAGGACACTAATAGTCCTTAAGATTCAACAGAATGGTAACATAGCGCTTAATATTGCAAAATGTAAAAATGCTTTTCTCAGGGGTGGCACTTAAATGCCGAATGAAGAATAGCTGAGGCACTCGTGTAAGATGGTAAATCTTATCAGGACAAACTTTTTTGTGTCAGACAAGTATCTACAAACGGCTTATTAAGGATTGCAGCGGCTTTCGGCCAACATCCACGCTCCAGGTAAGAGTGAAACAGTAAGTGCGTTGGCGTTGTAATCGAATGCAGAGAATAAATTATTGCACAGATTCTGATGAAAAGTAAGTAGTGGATCGGTGTCAGCCATTGGCAAAGATCAAACCTTTTGTTGTTATTATTGTTGTTTTAGTATGACTGGGAGGACAACCGCATGGATGGATGAGGTTTCTGTAGCATACACTAACAGAAAACATAATGCATACCAGTGCAAAGACTATTTTCATCAATTTGACGTAGATAGGTCCACAAGGTATGATGAAATGATATTAACGGTAGCCCACAGCCACGGCGGCTAGACAAGAAGGAAGCTGCAGCCTGTTGCTTGACCAGGAAATGGCGGTGACTCGTCGTTCAGCCTACCGGTTTCATTGCACCCTGGGTGCTACGCCACCAAGGAGCTAAACTTCCTTGCAGGCTAGTGCAATCATACTGAACTATTGGCCCACCGCGCAAGCAGAAATGAAAGGGAGACAGAACTGACCAAAATCCTGTGTCCCGCGCGCTGTCCTCTGATTAAGATATCTGGGGTTTTACGTCCCAGAAACCGCGGTATGATTATGAGAGACGCCCGGAAATTTCGACCATCTGGTATTCTTTAACGTGCGCTGACATCGCACAGTACACGTGGCTCTAGCATTTGGCCTCCATCGAAGTGCGATCGCTGCTGCCGGGATCAAACCCGCGACTTTCGAGCACACTCTGTCCTCTGTGTTCAGAAAAAAATGGTTAACGATTTAGATTACTTACTGTCTACTATTCGAGAGCGCTAAGCCGTCCCAAAAATATTTGAGTGTATAGTTTGGATTCCTCTACGTATGGCCAACGCTTGTGTTTTTTTTATTTCTGCTTACTCGGCACGGCAGTAGCCCGGCAAAGAGGTTTGATAATTGATAATATTTGATAGCACAATGGCATCGAGGCCTAAGGGTGCCATAGCAAGGAGGTTTAAAAAGAACAGGTGTGTATTTCTTAAATAGTTTTTTTTTTTGTAAAAAAGCATCGATGTGCTGACTAATATTATTTGGAAATCGCGGCATCAGAACTCACTTGTATGTATTATTTTTATCCATCACAACAATATCTTAGTTATAATTGGGACCATGGACTCCATTTAGTAAAGAAGCAAATACACCATCGCCAAGTTGAAACCATATCTCGTTATCATAAGGACTGCACGGAACGCCGCAGCATTTCCGCTCGCTGACATATTTCCAGATTCAACGTGGGCTTCAAAGCATTCACAAGCTCGCGCCCGGGGCTGCGCTCGCTTATTTTAAGGCGAAAACCTCGTAGCTCTCACGTATGTGCGACTTCGAGCGAAAATCCGGCGTGTCGTACAAAAACCCACATGGCCACCCGCGCCCCGTAGACAGAGGCGAGAGAGCTCCATGAATTGTTGGAGTTTAACGACCCAAAAATATGAGAGACGCCGTAGTGAAGGGCTCCGGAAATTTCGACCACATGGGGTTCTTTAGAGGGACACTAAAGGCAAATAACGATTTACGCCAGCGTGAAAGATCAATGTTTGAGAAGGTCTAAAACGTCAATATCATCAACAGCAGTGCTCTACTAATCGAGAAATTAGGGGAAATGCATGACATCATATGGGCCACGAGTGGGATAGGTAGGAATGATCCCGATGACGTCAAGAGTCCCGAGTACAATTAAACACTTGTAATCAAACCAGTTGCAATAAAAAAAGAACCTTCCGTGAATTACAAAGCGTAATAAAGTGCTACTTGTCCGTTTCTGTTTGATTCTCGCAAAAAAAAAAAGAACCGCTTGGCGCAACCATGGGCAACGGCGCGAGTTGTTGAAAAGTTCCGTTTTCGCCGAACTGCGCTTCGCTCACGCGGTCGCGTCACTGAGTGATAGTTTCGGTATCGCGTACTGCTGCGTGCACTTTGCACGCTCACGAAAAGTGGCTGTGACGGAAAGTACGACAAAATGCCGCGTGCATGGAATGTTGCCGGATGTCCGAATGGTGCACGCGACTAAAGCTGTCGCAAAGAAACCGACGCGGCTTTTCCACTGTGTGCCGCAAAACGAACCCATACGCTCGAAGTAACCGAGTGCTGTGCCTCTGCGCCAGCGTCGAGAGCCAATGTCTCGTTGCCAGGTTCACCGACGACATCCATCGCGGGAAGCTTTGATGGCCGTTCTTACTGCTGTGGC